>JAAAKG020133753.1:0-14068 GCA_010014905.2 Druon quercuslanigerum | reverse complement strand
AATTAAAATTCAAGACTTCATTTTCAGGAGCTTAAGGGCCTCCCCACTCCAGCCAAATAATTCTATATCTCCTTTTTTGCATCCGGCGCCTCAATTAATGACTTCACAAGAAAAAAAAACAAAATTTTTGTACAATACTCTAAACCAAAATTTTATAACCAACAATTGAAATTGCGGATACAGCAATAATATTAATATATTATATTAAATTTAAATAAATAACTACTAATTTTAGTGATAATTGTTAAACAACCGTTTTAAAAGAAATAATTAATTGAACGGCAATCAGAATCCATTCTTGTTTTTAAATATATTGTACAATTGTAATTAAATTAAACCATTTTATTTTGATAAACCCCATTATGTATTTTTTGTTCTAATAATAAAAATAAACTATTATAAAAAAAACTATTTATGGATTAAAATCTCTGTTCTCAGTTTCTATTTGAACTATAGTTACCTTGATTATGCGCATCTTCGTTACTCGCCCCAAAATTTGCCAGAAGGTCCATTGTTTTGGGCGGCATACCTGAGGATATTTCTGTAAAAAGACAGAAAAAATGGTTGAATTTGTAATGTTCAAAATGTCTTTGATAAATTTCTGGATTGATAAAATATTTGGTAGAATTTTTATGAAACACTTTATATAAAACTATAAGATGTCATAACTCGAGTGGAAATTTTTTCATGGCACTAGCCGGGCCCCAAATAGAAAAATCTTGGCTCCAAATTGGGGACTTAGACAGGGCCAAACCAAAAATAAAAGGGCTAACCCGGATATAGCCTAACTTACCGACCGACATGGCCCCAACTTGGCTTTATTTATTTTTGTAGTCTCAGCCACATTAAAATAAAAAAAAAGGTTTGTTTAAATAAAAAATAACTAGAAACATTTTTGAATGTAAAATTGTTTATCTAAAGGATTCTAAATTTTAAATTAAAATTGAAAATAAAGTATAATTATATATTATCGTGAATCGCTGTAATAATAATTTTATTTATTTAATATTTAATTATTGCAAACATTTGGGACTTTCCAGACGGGTAAAGACACTTTTTGAATTGAATTTGTTTCCGACACAGATACACCTTATAGATTCTTTAAAAATAAATTAAGATTAAACGCATACTCATTTTGGGAAAAATTAAAATTAAGCTTGAAAGAAAATTACTATAAGAATAGAATGTAGATTAAGTCGTAGTTATTCTTATTTGCTTATAATTAAAAAAAAATCTACTTAAATTAAGGATGTGTGATTATATTTACCAATAAAATAGAGAAGAGCCTCCAAGAATATCATGAAAGTTGAAACCATTCTTATATTTTCTAATTAGAAGTAGAATTAATAATGCATTAATAAAGAATCTTTTTGATCATGTAACTAATGAATATTCTGTTTCTTCATCAAGAGATATCATTATCGTAAAGTTGTTATCTTTCACATTTTAGACGTCAAGGACTTTATTCACAAAAGTTTACATTTCATAACTCAGTTTTAGAGAAGATAATATACACACTAAACTTATTGACTATTGTTATACTATATTAAACTATTTGTTAATGACTTAATCAGCGTGTGAAGAATTAATTTTTTATTTAACAATTCCTTATCTTAGACTAAAATTCACATCTTTCATGGACATTTTTGATTCGAAATATTGATATTTTTTCTTAAAAATTAAACTACTTAGTTTAAAATGCATGCCATTTTAAGTCATAAATCCATTTTCAATCTAAAAACAAAATTTTAACAAAATAGTTTCATTTTCGACAAAAGAAATTAAGTTTATACTAAAATAAGGAATTATCAAATAAAAAATGAATTATTTAGAAGGAGATTAAGGTATAAGCAACCAGTTGAATTGCAAACAAAAAAATATTAATTTTTAACCATGAGGACCTAATATTTCAATTTTTAACTAAATAAAATTATATTTTAATAAATTTAGTAAGTATATTTTTTCCCTAAAGCTGACTTATGAAATGTAAACTTCTATGAATAACGTCCTTGACGCTTATAATGTTTAATTTAACTGAAAATTATTTTAAAAATTAATTTTTAATAACGTAAACATATCAATATTTAACAAAATTCATGAATTTTCTACCAAATAGTCAAATTAAAAAAAAACAGGATTAATTTTCTACCCAAAAAGACGAATTTTGTACGAAATAGTCCAATCTCCAACCGAAACAGAATAATTTTCAACTAGCATTTTTAACGCAAAAGCATGAATTTGCAACCAAGAAAATAGATTTTGAATAAAATATTTGAAAATTTAGCAAAGTGGGCAAATTGTGCAATTTTCAATAAATGAGAATAATTTTTTAACTATGAAGACGAATTTGCAACAAACAAAAAAACGTTAATTTATAATCAAATAATCAAATTTTCAAATTTTTACAAAGTAAATATAATTGGTATAATATAAAAAATAATTGGTTGATTTTTTAACCGAAGAAAATATATTACTTAAAAATAAAAACAGTTCAGTTTACCCAAAAATACGAATTTTTACAAAATAATTGAATCCCTAACCGAAAAAGATTAATTGTCAACCAGCATTTTTAACTCAAAATGATGAATTTTCAACCAATAAGATAAATTTAAAATCAAATAATTAAAAATGTCAAACTGCAAAAAGGAGCAATTGTCAACAAAATAAAAATTTTGTTACGTGAAAATATCAATATTTAACAAAATTCATGAATTTTCTACCAAACAGTAAAATTAAAAAAAAAACAGGATTAATTTTCTACCCAAAAAGACGAATTTTTTACAAAATAATCGAATCCCCAACCGAAACAGAATAATTTTCAACTAGCATTTTTAACGCAAAAAGATGAATTTGCAACCAAGAAAATATATTTTGAATCAAATATTTGAAAATTTAGCAAATTGTGCAATTTTTTAGAAAATAATCAAATTTTCAACTTTTTACAAAGTAAACATAAACCAATTGGTTGATTTTCTAACCAAAGATAATATTTTAATTAAAAATGAAAACAGTTCATTTTAACCAAAAATACGAATTTTTAGAAAATAATTGAATCCCCAACCGAAACAGATTAATTTTCAACCAGCATTTTTAACCCAAAATGATAAATTTTAAACCAATAAGATAAATTTATAATGAAATAATTGAAAATTCTAAACTAAAAAAGATAATTTTTTAACAAAAAATAACATCGTTAAATCTTCGATTAAAAAAGGTAATTTTTTAATAACAAACGAAAAGAAATTTTCTACCATTCGAATTTAGTCAAAATAGACGAATTTTAAAGCAAATAGTTTCATTTTTCACAAAAATGAGTAATTGTCAACAAAAAAGATTATTTTTTACGTGAAGATATGAATATTTAAGGAAAATCATGAATTTTCTACCAAATAGTGATAATTTCAAAAAACAGGATTAATTTTTTACCGAAAACTACCAATTTTTACAAAATAGTCGAATCTCTAACAGAAATAGAATAATTTTCAACTAGCATTTTCAACGCAAAAGGATGAATTTGCAACTAAGAAAATAGCTTTTGAATCAATATTTGAAAATTGTGCAAATTGTGCAGTTTTCAACAAATGAGATTAATTTTCTCCCCATAAAGACGAATTTTCTACCAACAAAAAAACGTTAATTTTTTAGAAAATAATCAATTTTCTAACTTTTTAGAAGGTAAATATTAACTAACTGTTTGATTTTCTAACCAAAGATAATATTTTAATTAAAAATAAAAACAGTTCAATTTAACCAAAAATACGAATTTTTACAAAATAATTGAATCCCCATCCAAAAAAGATTAATTTTCAACCAGCTTCTTTAACCCAATAGGGTGAATTTTCAATCAACAAAATAAATTTAGAATCAAATCGTTGAAAACTCTAAACTAAAAAAGATAAATTTTTAACAAAAAATAACATCGTTAAATCTTCAACTCAAAAAATTAATTTTTAATAAAAATATAAAAGAAATTTTATACCACTCGAATTTCGTCAAAATAGCCGAATCTTAAAGCAAATAGTTTCATTTTTACAAAAATGAGTAATTGTCAACAAAACAAGATTATTTTTTTACGTAGAATTATGAATGTTCAAGAAAAATCATGAATTTTCTGCCAAATAGTGAAAGTTTCAAAAAACAGGAATATATTTTTAACCAAAACTACCAATTTTTAAAAAAAATAGTCGAATCCCTAACAGAAACAGAATAATTTTCAACTAGCATTTTTAACGCAAAAGGATGAATTTGCAAGCAAGAAAATAGATTTTGAATTAATATTTGAAAATTTTGCAACTTTCAACAAATAAGAGTAATGTTCTACCCATTAAGACGAATTTGCAACAAATAAAAAAAGTTAATTTTTTAGAAAACAATCAAATTTTCAACTTTTTTCAAAGTAAATTTGAACCCTTTGGTTGATTTTCTAACCAAAAAGAATATTTTGATTAAAAATAAAAACAGTTCAATTTAACCAAAAATACGAACTTTTACAAAATAATTGAATCTGCAACCGAAGCAGATTAATTTTCAATCAGCATGTTTAACCCAAAAGGGTGAATTTTCAAATATAAAATAAATTTAGAATCAAATCGTTGAAAATTTTAAACTAAAAAAGATAAATTTTTAACACAAAAAACATCGTTACGTCTTCAACTTAAAATATTAATTTTTTAAAACAAAGTAATAGAAATTTTCTACCAGTGGAATTCAATCAAAATAGCCGAATTTTAGACCAAATAGTTTAATTTTTTACAAAAATGAGTAATTGTCAACAAAAAAAGATTTTTTTTACGTGAAAATATCAATGTTTAACAACGAATTTTCTACCAAATAGTGAAATTTAAAAAAAACCGGATTAATTTTCCACCCAAAAAGAGAAATTTTGTACAAAATACTCGAGTCCCTAACCGAAACAGAATAATTTTCAACTAGTATTTTTAACGCAAAAGCATGAATTTGCAACCAAGAAAATAGATTTTGAATAAAATATTTGAAAATTTAGCAAATTGGGCAAATTGTGCAATTTTCAATAAATAAGATTAATTTTCTACCCATGAAGACCAATTTGCAACAAACAAAAAAACGTAATTTTTTATAAAACAATCAAATTTTCAACTTTTTAGAAAGTAAATATAAACCAATTGGTTGATTTTCTAAAAAAAAAAAAATTTTTAATTAAAATTAAAAACATTTCAATTTAACCAAAATAGACAGATTTTTTACAAAATATTTGAATCCAAAACCGAAACATTTTAGTTTTAAACCAGTATTTTCAAACTAAGAAAAGGAAATTTCAACGAAAAATATTAATTTTCTACTAAAGAAGATGAATTTTCAACTATAAACGAGCAACATTCTACCAAATAGTTAAATTTTTACCATAACGTTACTCCAACTGCCACAAAGTTGAAGACATTTATACACTTTAATTTATGTAATTTTTATTAGATTTTCAATATTAAAAAAGGGAAAACTGTTTTAACAATCGCAAGGAATTCAATTTTATAATTATAATTGTCAAAAATTATAGCAAATTTAAATACACCACGGGGGGGGGGCGACAAGTCGAGAAGTAATTATTTTGTGATAACAAAACCAAATTTGCAATTTACCATGGAATTAACCGCAAAAATAGATTTCTTAAACTCGAAAACTGTGAAAATGATTTGTGAATTTTGAAAATCAAGGATTATTTTGTGGCTGCAAGATTCGATTTTTGTAGATTTTATTCCAGATATAATTTTGTGTTTCACAGTGTAATCGAAATATCAAATTTTACAGTTTCAGAGTAACGTACTGTCTTTAAATTAAGATAGTGAAACTTGACTAGGAAATGGTTAAATTTATTATTTCTGATTTAGACAGTATCAGTAATCTAAATTAATATAAACTTTTATCAAAGTTACGTGAAATTTGCCAAAAGTTTACCTCGTTTCTTAATAATTTTATATTGAAGTTTTGTTTAAAAAATATTCATTCATTTCTGATGCCATCAAGGATTGATCAAGACGAAATAACAACTTTTTCTTTTTTCTAGATCCAAGAAAAGGGACCATTTAAGAGGGCTGAACTGAAAATGAGTTCTCAAGTTATGTTGTTCTTATCTATACTCTCTACGATGCCTATGATTGGCCAAAGCGCCCCACCATGGAAACAGGACGCACCTGATTGGCCAATCAAGTCTTATTTTAAAGAACCCGCGAGGATGAAAAGCCAAATTGGATGGGTAATATAACCGTTGTCCCTATTCATGTTATTAGGACGCTTTAACATTTCTATTGCTTCTTTATGTTTTCTTGGAAAAACATTGTGTGTTTTTGCGATGACGGTTATAGGTTGGCTCACTGCTCACCCGGTTTTTCCAATATAGACTATGCCACAAGAACAAGGGATTTTATATACTTCTAGAACACTAAAAGGTGCCTTTTTGTCTTTAGGGATGATATGTTTCTTGAGAATTCTTCCTATTTTTTCTGTGACACTTTTGATTTTGGGTAGGATGGTTGTCGTTCTGCTCTCTCTTTCTTTATAAGGTTGCTTTCAATTGTTTTCTTGGGTGTAATTTCTTATTGCTTTATCAATTTGTTTGATTGTGTAATCATTCTGCATTAGGATTTGTTTAACGTTTTGTCATTCCTTTCGTAAATTATCTTTATCTGTTATGGAGACAGCTCTGTATACACGGGAGTTGATGACCGATTGTTTTTGAGATGGGTGATGATGAGAGGAGGCATGTAGGTATCTGTTTGTATGGGTGGGCTTTCTGCGAACTTCATGTCCTAATGTATCATCCGATTTTTTGTAAACTAGTACGTCCAAGAAAGGCAATTTTCCCTTTTGTTGATTTCCATGGTGAATTGGACATTAGGATGTAATTGATTGATAAAATCCAAAAACTTATTTATTTAGTTTAGCCCATGTCGTCAGATGATATAAGTGTCGTCCACGTAACGAAACCAAAATTACGGTTTAAGCTTGGATTGATTGAATACTACATAATCGGTCAGCAACTCCCTTGAATACAGAGTTGTCTCGACAACAGATAAAGGTAATTTACAAAAGGAATTACAAAACGCTAAACAAATCCTAATACACAACGATTAAAAAATCGCAAAAAATACAATATTTTGCCAAGAAAACATAGAGAAGCAATCGAAATCTTGAAGCATCCTAATAATATTAATACGGACAACGGTTATAATATCAATCCGATTTGGCTTTCCATTCTGCTGGATTTTTAAAATAAGATTTGAATGGCCAATCAGATGTGCCCTGTCTCCATAATGGGGCGCTTTGGCCAATCATAGGAATCGTAGCGAGTATAGGTAAGAACAACATAACCTGATACCTCAGTTTCAGGTCAGCCCTGAAGAAGTGAACTGCAATGTTCACGAAACGTCAGTTAGAAGAACCCGTGAGGCTATTCACTCACGAATAAGATAGTAGATTACTATCTCAAAGATTGAGTAAGCTATTTAATTATATGAACAAAATAAAAATAAATGAATAAAAATAAAGAGATGTCAGTACGTGAACACTTGCTACTTCAAAGGATACTTTTTAATGGATCAACAATTTTTGTGTAGTCGTTAATATAATAAGAAACAATGATAGTCGCTACAAGACGAAAGAAAAAATTATGAAGGGTTCCCCGCGTAAAAACCATTCTTTTTTGATCCAGAAGGGGATCCACGGTAAGGGGCAAGGTGGAAATGCCCCCCCCCCCTTATCCTTTTGTATCTCGTACTAATGAGTCTACATAAAACGCTTAATTCTTGGTAGTCGAGTAAAATAGTTTTTGTAACTATTTTCTAATATTTTCACTATCTGCTTCCACAATTAAAATAGACTTGGCCTGAATTTGCATTAGACTTTATTTTATTTTTTTTATTCTTGCGGAAAATTGAATGGAATATTTCAATAGTAAATGTAACCCGACATCACAAACTGCTAATGACTGTTGACTCCTTTTATCATTTTTAATCAGATCTATTAAAAAAGACAATGAATAATCCATTCCATAATTACAAATTTCTCAATAAAGAATTAATTTTAAATTTAAACGTTTTATGGATTCTCAAGTATGAAATTTTGAATGTTGAGTTTGGAAAATTAATTTTTTCATTGGAAATTTGGATATATGTATAATTATGAATCGTAAATTGTTTTTTATAAAATAAATTATGTTGATTAACGAACTTGTAATGCTTGCACGAAAAAAGTTTTCAATCATCGATTGAAAACGTAAGAAAAAATTGTAAAGAACGACTGAATGAATTCATTTCAAGCTCAATGTCAGAAATAATTTTCTTGGAATTGCATTGGCCAAATTATCAAAAAATAATGTCTTAAATCAAAAAGTCTCTTAATTTGAAACTTTCTTTCGAAGTTAATTATAAATTACTTTTTTTGTTTTCATTTTCGATCATTTTTTCTTGTATTTTAATGAGATTATACATATTTTAGCATAATTAATTTTTTTTCAAAGTTGGACATTTTTCATTTTGAGATAAGAACATTTCTTCGACTTTTAAATTTGAGAATGTCTCTTTAAATTTAAAGGTAATCTTGATTTAATACATTTTTTTATTCAAGATAAATACCTCAATACCTTTTTTGATTTCACCTTTTGATTAATAATGTAAATAATTTTTTTAGATGTTTCTAGCCCCTCAATACAACCTGTAAGCTCGAAGTGGCTAAATCTGAAATGTAATACTTTATTGATAATAACTAAAAAGAGAGAAATTTCACTCACAGCTTGTATTTCGGAATCTACATTAAACCGTCCTTCACATTTTTTTTAATTTGAGCCCTTTAATTTTAAAATAATTATCTACCAAGAATTCTTTAGAAATATAATTATCCTTAAACCTTATACCTGGTTTAAGGATAATTATATTTAATTATATTAAATTGCGTTGATCAGAAGTGTTCATATTTTTCTCGTGTAAATATTTCTGGTTTTATTCCTTTAATTGTCTATAAGGATGTAAGATATCTAGAAGCTGCAATCAAATTTCGATTTTTATGCTCATAATTTTTGAGATAATTAGGTAATTAATAAAATATGTGGAATTTATTTATCACGGGGCTAATTTTAAATAAATTCCACTTTGAGAGGGCAGCTAAGGTTCCTAAATTTAAAAAAATTGTAGAAGTTAACCTCAATTCGGAGAACACATTGCAATATTTGCTTTGCAGAATTTTGCATCACTTTCCTAGGCTTTATGCATAGGTGTCTACCTATTTTACTATTTAGCAGAGAATTATACCTGTTAGCTCCTTTGTTTCTTGTTTTAATTAGAGAATTTATGTCCCTATTTTGGAAATTTTGTAAATCTTCAAGATGATATAATTCTCTTTCCTAATACCTTTGAAAGTCAAAAAGAGGTTGAATTCGCCTAAAATTCTCCTCAATCTGATTGCATGCGTATCTCAATGAAAACGGGTTGCGAATACCTCTTCAATTCCACTCTACTCTGTCAGAACCATGACAGGTCAAAAGGGAAAGGAAAGCCATAAAAGTTTAATAAAATAAAAAGAAACCTTTATCAATTTTGCGTTATCTTCTATTGAGGTTTTTAAAAGTCAAAATCACAATCACACAGTTTTGCTGGTCTGCACACGGTACCTAATATAGTCAAGTAGTGCTATTAGACTTGTCGAAAGAATTTTCGAGTTTCAATCTAAATTAGGGTGGGGGTCGATTTGCAGTTCGGCCAGACAATACTCAGCGGGTGATGCCTCCTGCTCCATGATACTAACTTCTCCTTCTCATCATTCGAGAGTCCCAGTCGTTTCAAATTTTTTCACGCTTTGCGGTGGAAAAAAGGAGTTCACATTAAGCGAAAAAGGTAAATAATTGATAGTTTTTGACGGATTTAAATTTAGATTAAGACATTAAATGAAACGTGGTAATTATTCTTGGGTATATACAAATAATAATTGTACACCAAAAATTGTACTCGCAATGTCGCGAAAAAAAGCAGTACAAGATGATTGTTTAGATTTAAAACATTCTAAAATCTGGAAAGACGAATTGAGCAATAATGATGTGGAAGGAGTGACCACTAGCGATGTTGCGCGTTTTCGCAAAAACGTTATTCGAGCTCGAAGACAAATTCTGCCAAAATTGCCAGAAACCGGGACTGATATGCAGGATGCTCTTGATTCTGTGAAAGTAGAAACTAATAAAGAAGAGAACTGCTTAAATATTAGGGAGAAAATAAATAAAGTTGTCATTTTTGTCACCAAATTTTAAAATTTTCGAACTGCCTACATCAAAATGTGGAGCGCGGCAAGAAAGAAAAAAAATATCGAAAAAGAACATTTCCTTGTTGATGCAATTTTGACATTCCGAGTCGGAATCATAACTCGGTTTGAGTTTGTTCGTCAGGCACATAACCAAGTTAACATGAGAAAAATATACTAATATGTTTGGAGAATATTGAAACTGACCTAAAATCACAAGTTTTATCACACGCGGCAAGAGCGAATATTGTAATACAAAAAATACTGGGCCATCTGACGATAACTAATGCATTGACGATAACGAGTGCATCTACCTTATTCTACCGACTTTCAATTAAAAGCTCAGTTTAATTTAAAACGAAATAAACAGCTGAAATTCTGCTTCTCAAGTGGCGGTCCTCACTTTTCTAGTAGTTGCATACGTATTGACACCTGTTTTGCATAACGGTACTTGTGACCTTGATAACTCTTCTGTTGCGGAATTCGCATGTCAGTCAGGAGCTTACTTATTTTTTGTTTCGCCCGCTTTAGAATAATTTTATAAATCTAAATAAAATTTATATACTAAAATAATTAGTCTAAAACTGCCTAGTGAAATATAAACTTCTGTCAATAGCGTCCTTGGCGCTTATAATATAAAAGATAACGACTTTGAGATAACGATACCTTGTAATAAAGAAGCAGAATATTCATTAGTGACGTGACGAAGAATATTCTTTATTTATATATTAATTAATTTTACCTCTAATTCGAAAATATGAGGATTGCTGAAACTAAAATGATATTCTTGGCTGCTCTTCTCTATTTTATTGGTAAATATAGCCACATATATAATTTAAGTAGATTTTTTAACTTATATGCCAATAGGAATAACTGCGATTTAATCCACATTAGATCCTTATTTTAATTCTGTTTCAAGCTTTGTTTTAATTTGTCCCAAAATGAGTATGCATTCAATCTTAATTTATTTCTAAAGAATCCATACTGTGTGTATGTGTCTCAAAAATATTTATTTCGAAAAGGGTGCCTATTGATAAAGAATTAGTACCATATGGTACAAACCTAAAAGGTCATGCATAAAGTACGTAACACGATTTCGAAAGAGGACGAGATTCGAAATACTTAAGTAAAAAAATATTAAGTAAGGTGAATAAAAAAATCCAAATATATTCAAAGGTTCTAATCAAAACCCTATCAGTTCTTATTCACATAAGATTTTTATCAAAACCTATGTTTCGGAATGCTGAAAATATTGTCTAATTCTATTATATTCTGTATAATCTGATCTTTTCAGTACTTATATTAAATTAGATTTAAAGAATTTTCTCAATATCTAGCAAACTATATCTGTCGAGAAATCTTATATTTTTATATCAAGTTTTTCATAAAAATTTTAACAAATCGTTTGTCTCCAGAAATTTCTCAAACAGATTTTTTAACTTTCAAAATCAACAATATTGTTTGTCCTTTCACAGAAATATCATCAGGCATGCCGCCCAAAACAATTGACCTTCTGGCAAATTTTGGTACGAGTAACGAAACTGCGCATGATCAAGGTACAAATAGTTCAAATAGAATCTGATAAAACAAATTTTAATCAACAAATTGTTTTTATTGAAATTGAAGAACTTTGATTCATCGTTTGAACCAGTACATACTTTAAATTACATTCTACCTTATATAACTCAAAAACTACTTATTTCTGAGATTCCAAGTTGTGTAGGTTTAATATTGTATAGTGCCGCTACATGTTGCTGATAATGAAATTGCCTTAAAGTCTAGAAGCCCTCAGAAGAACTCATACCATTCAAGATTAAAATTTACTTCTGAAATCAAAGGGAATTTCATAATATTTTGAAACCTTGAAATAATAAGAGATTTTAAAAACAGTGTTATTACAACTTGCTTCCACAATAAGCAGATTTAGCCAGATTCTCTTATCTTATTTCCTTTTCCATTCTAACAACTTAAATACGGTCAAGAAATATTTTTTTTATACTTTTTGCCCACATGCTTAATTGGATTATCATATTAATAGGAATTTAATAGAAATTTAAGCTAGGGACATATTTCACGTTAATACAGAGAATAAGGGTGAGGTTATTATAGTAAAAAGAGGAACCATATCTATTCCATTTTCAGGCCCAAGATAGAGTAATAGTCTGATGTAATGTTATTTATGGAATTACTTGCCCTTGCGATACGAATAATGTTGGTCAAACTAGTCTTTTAGATTTTTCATTCATCATGAATTGATCCTAATGGTCTCATCAAATTGTTTAGTTTTTTCCTTCTTAGTATTGTTTTCGTATAACGCCATATTAACAATATTATTTTATTTATTTTTACTGAATCCAATTTTTGATTTTACACATCAATGTTTACTTATATACATGAACAACATTTGTTCTTCAAAAAATACTTAATGGCCGCTTTCTTCTTGCAGAGATAAGTTCAAAATTCGAAAGTTTGCCTGATGATGCTCCTATTCCAAGAGATACAAGAGCCGGACCATCTTTATCTGTTCCTGCTGAATCTCCTCATTGTGAAAGGTCCAGGTCTCCTCGATTGTCTAACGTACTTGGTTATCGGCTTGATCAACTTGAATTTATTCGGATCATTCCTTATAAAAATCCGCAACGGCAATTTGTACTTCGAAGATATACTTTTTCTGCAAATAAACCAGTTTACATATTAGTGGATCAGAATAAATATTGCCCAATACCATCCCAAGAACAAATTGTATTATCAACATTTGATGACGACGTCCTGGCAATATTGGAAAGTAGTAATACTCTTGCTGGACTATATGCATACAGTCATAGAACTAAATGTAAAGGAAGGGCAAAAATCAATATTAAAAGTGGCAGGGTTACATCATTGACAGCAAACGAAATCAAGGAAATTCCAGTGGGCTCCCATCGCCAATTCTCATATGGTTATAGAGTAGAGCATGTAAACCAGAGTCACGTGTGAGTTACCTTAACAAAATATATTTGTATGGTTTCTTTTATTTAAAATCGAATCTTTAATAAACCCCTTTTAATTAAAAATAAAATCATAGAAAATCTCTTCCAAATTCAGAAATATGTTTCCTAATTTAATAGGGCCTGTATCTTGGTATTCCTCATGCCAGCCCATTTTTCCTTGTTATTTTTCTTCTGATAAACAACTTTATTCTGCCAGGTTTCTCCCTCCTGCCGAACCATCACTTGGTTCCACGTTCAGTTCTCCTTCTAGAAGCATGACTCTACCTACCAAGCTTCCTTCTTCTGACGGGTCTGGATATGGACTTGACCAGCTACCGTTTATTCGGCTGATTCCCAACAGGAACCTGAACCAGATATTCGAACTACAAAGATACACTTTTCCAGCGGACAAACTAATTCTGTTCCTCGCAGGAAGTAATGACTACAGGAATATACCAATGCAAGAATTAATTGTATTAACAACACTTGCTGGTGACGTATTTGCAATATTAGAGAGTAATAGTGTTCTTGTTGGAATATATACACATAATACTCGAACTTGCAATAAAAGTCGCGTAAAACTAAATATAAGAAGCGGCACGGTTACTTTATTGACCAAAGATGAATTGCTTGAAGTTCCAGTAGGCAGACTTCGTCCGATCTTCTTTAATTTTAAAATACAGCATGTTAACCACAATCCTCCACTTCATCCAACCAATTAAAAGAAATTTTGAACTAACCAAACATTTCGTATCGAAACGTATCTAAATATATATATATATATATATATATATATATATATATATATATTGTAACCCTCGAGTTACAAGGGGTTGCCTGAAAGT
>JAAAKG020133752.1:0-14068 GCA_010014905.2 Druon quercuslanigerum | reverse complement strand
ATATTGCTTTTATAGCTTGTAGGAGCCATCCATTTACACCGTACTCTTTCAGGACTTCCCAAAGTTTGCTTCTATCTGTCGATTGAATATAATGAAAACTAAAATATTATTTTTATAAATTATTACATGAACTATCAATATTCCAGGTTTTCTGATTTCATTCAACATTTTTTTTCATTCATTCTAAAATTCTTGTAAAGAATACTCACATTTATGTCACTGGAAAACTTTTGAGATAAAATATTGCCAGAACGAGAACAACGTTGAGTGAATCATTCAGTTTGAGTCGTTGATAATTGAATTGTCAAGATATGTTTTCACTGAAAGGTGAAAGAGTCGTGGAATTTCGATTTTTCGGTTAGGATTTACGAAAGGCATAAGATGTGATTATGCTGATCCATTTTCTCGTAAGAACGAGCAAAAATAAGAAAAGCATGTGAAAAACGTGACCTGATCGAAGGAAATGTTTCAGCGGTTTGGATTTAGTCGAAACTTGACAAAAGGACATTTCTGAGGATTCAAGTTGGAGGAATGCTATTTACCCAACACGTTCGCGGAGCATTGGTTGATATTGATGTTAATGTAGAGCATTAGGGCATTAGAGAAAATCAGCATGAGAACCTTTATTGTTCAATTTTCAGCCGTCAAACCACACTTCTTGGTAATATTATGTCATTAAAAATTCGTCACGTCGAGAAAACAGCGTCACTCAAAAATCTTTATTAATAGTTATAAATTTCTAATAATTTGACAATGCAGGGACAACATTGACTTAACCGTTCAATAATAGAAAAAATAGGAGGCTTTAGAAAGGAGACCAAATTTGTCATTTAAAAATATCAGTGTAAGGGGCTGTCCGTTAGCTACGTAAAATAAAGAGCTTAAATAACATTCAATATGTTTAATGAATTAACCTTTAAAGAATTCTTCTTTTGCTTTCCGTTTTTACGAACCATGCCCTTTTTCCCCTTTTCTCGTTTTTTCACTTAAATGCGAACTAGATTAATAGAACCCAACAAAAAAAATCAACTAAAAGTTCTATTATTTGGTTGAAAATAATATTATTTTGTTGAAAATACAACTGTTTTGTTAAGAAGTTATAATTTTTATTCAGAAATTTAGCTACTTGGTTGACAGTTGAACTACTGTGTTAAAAATTCTTTTTCTTACTTGCAGATTCATCTCCTTAGTTGAAACTTTAAAAATTCCATTTTTAGACAATTTAACAATTTCATTTTTAGAAAATTAATCTTCTTGGTAAAAATCATATTTTTGCTTGATCTCTTTTATTGAAAATTTATTTTTTTAAAGATAAACATTTGAAAGGTCGGAAAGTAAAGCCGAACGAGCACTCGAGCAGCAGCTAGGAGTGGGGATGACGCGCAATTAATGCAAAAACTGCTCAAGCGCTCGTTCGGTTCTGCTTTCCAAGTCTTCAATTTTAGTTGAAAGTATATTTCTTCAGATGAAAATGTAACTATTTTCTTAAAAATTCGTTTTTTTTTGGTTTATTGAAAATTAATTTCATTAACTAATAATCTAACTATTCCATTTTTTTGATAATTGATATTTTATAGTTTAAACCTCATGTATTTTGTTAAAAATACATTTTTTTTTGTCGAAAAGTAATCTTCTTGGCTGAAAGTTCATCCTTTTTTATTAAAGGTGCAACTTTTGGGTCCAAATTAATCTAGCTTGGTTGAGGATTCAACAATTTGGTAGAAAATTAAACTATTCGTATAAAATTAACGTTTTGTTAAAACTTTAACTATTTTTATGGCATTTTAATTTTTTGTAGAAAATGATCATTTTTTGTCAAATATCATATTTTTGGGCTGCAAATTGCAACCGCTTTGTAAATGATTCGTCATTTTTACTTTAAAAGTCAACTATTTGTTGAAAATTAACACATTTGGTTAAAAATTGGTCTTTTTTGATAGATTATTGTTTATAACTATCTTTTCCTACATTATAATGCTGGATGCCAGGCAGTTACAGCTTTTTCCGAAATTTTTAACTTTTTTCCACTTTTTCCTTCGTGAGATAACATTTAATGCAAGGTAACAAATTAAATTGTTTAAGGCCATGTGACGAGTGGATCACGTGACCAGATTCCTACCTTACCTACACTTTTTTCTTTCCTAACTTATTTTCACTCGAAGCACCACATCGAGTTGAAAATTTGGTATACTAAATCAGACACACTAAGAAATCTGGGTCTGGTCCTAAATTCTAATAATTACTAAAAAAGTACAAAAAAAAATTATTTTTAAAATACTTTTTCCATAATTATTAAAATTTAGGACCAGACCGAGATTTGTTAGTGCTTCTAATTATTATCCCAAATTTTCATTTCGATGTGGAGCTTCGTGTAAAAATAAGTTAGGAAATAAAAAAAGTTTCGGTAATGTAGGAATCTGGTCACTTGACCCACTCTTCACATGGCCCTAAACAATGTATTATTTTTTATAAATATCTTTAATGAGAATAATGCTAGAAAGTTCTGGGATTTTCTGAAAATTTCAACTTTTCTTCGAATTTTAAGTTAGAAACAAATAATAAATATTAATATTATATTGTAATTGTTGATCTTAGGTTTATTGACCAGGAAATATTTAATTATTAATTTTAGATGTTAATTTTGTTTGTCTACTGGTCTATAACAATATTATTAAAATATTGATAAATCTTAAGATTGTGAAAAAAATGTCTCTATCTCCGCTGGGATAATAATCTTGATATAGACCAGTAGACAAACAAAATTAACAATTAATATTATATTTAAACAAAAGTCTATGAATGACTACTTCATGGAAAATTGACATTTTATATGATTCATATAGAAAATTTGAAGAATAAAAATTTCAAATATCTTTTTTACTTAAAAAAAATATATTCTCAAAAAAAAGCGATTGTTTAAAAAATGAGTCTCTCCACTGCTTATTTATTATTTGTTTAAAACTAAAAAGCCAAGAAAAGCTAAATATTTCAAAAAAAACCCGAAACTTTCTAGCATTAGTATTTGATATGAAAGTGTTGAGAATAATGTAGAAAAATTGACATTCGGGACAAAATCGAGAGCGAAGCCTGAGATACGTGATGAGAATGTGTTCGCTAAAGCTAAAAGTGCTTTAACAAAAAAGGGTTCACAATTACGAAATTACAGTTGTTGATCCGTTAACCTTTATTTTTAAAACGTCTGTGCACAACTGTCTAACAAATGCAAAGAACGAGCGCGAAGTGCGAGAACCAACAGTTGCACGTCCTATGTGCACGCAAACTTACGAGCGAAGCTCTTTTAACAAAAAAGAATTCACAATAACAAAATAACAGTGGTGGATTTTTTGAGCTTTAAATTTAAAAGCTCTGTGCCCGATTGTGGGATTGTGGGCGCGCAGATTTCTTTAAGTTAAAATGTTTAATGCGCAGTTAAAGTGAAAATACCAACTTAGGTATTTTCACTTCTACCAACAGGTAACTTCACTTCGTTGGCAGCTGAGGTGAAAACAAAGCACCAAAATTTATATGATTTGGTCCATTTTTGCCATATTTTGCTAAGATCTTCGTAGAAACTAATTTTTTTATATAAGTGTACTTGAAAAATAGTTTTTGCTTGTTATGAACTACTAAGTGAAATAATAAAATGATAATAATTATTGTTCATTACGAAGATACGACAAAAATGAAGTTTTGTCCCATGCGTTTGGTCCATTATTTTCCCACCAGCACTCAACGAAGTGAAGTTAGCTTGTGGTTAAAGTGAAAATACTTAATTCATGGCTATTTTTTTAAGAGAAACGTTAATTTTAAACTCTATTTACTTCATGTTGACGATTCTGAATTAAATTTACGAAACTGTATTTCTTCCTTATGGGAAATACGTGTTAAACTTCATCAAAATCATCATAAACTAAATATAATTTTTTCAACAATAAAAAAGGGCACTTATTTTTTTGTGTATTCGATCAAATTTGGAGGCAACATGCGCTTTTTTTTAAAGATAACCCTACTGGATAATGATATGTACATTTTATAAGAAACGTTGAAAGAAGTAAAATTCAACTAAGCCTTTAAATTTTAAAGATCCTAAAGGTCATCCGCGTAAAGGGAGCGCGTCCTTTTCTGTAAAACAAGTTCAGTAAACGTGTTGAAAAAAGGACGAAAGAATCTCTGAAGTTAAGAAGATTGAAGATAAGGCTCTTCCTTGGCCTTCTTCGTGCTCATCCGTTTTTTTTTGTGAATCGAAAGGAGAGAGATAAACTTGGCCGCATTCCAATTCTTCGCCCAACCCTCAGAACCCTTAGCGGGCAAGAACGAAGTAAATTAAACCTCTCTAAACTTAACGGCCAGTGTGGTCCTTAGAAGGTCGTACAAACTTCGAAACTTCTTTAATTATCTCGGCAAACATAAATTTGACTTTACTGGGAAAGCGACGTAGAAAAGTGGGAAAGTTACCTTTGAAGTTTTTTAAATCCGAATTTCATTATTTATTTCCAAGAAGAGAACTTAAAATAAAATGATCTACGAAAAGATAAAAAATGAATATTATTTCTTTTATTTTACATAGTAATTTACAATTCTTTTTGTATCATTTTTATTTTTGAAAAAAAAAACATGTTATACTTGATATTTCAACCAAAAATATTAAAAATAAAAAACAGTTGAATTAAACCAATTAATACAAATTTTCAAGAAAACATATGAATCATCAATTTAGAGATATTAATTTTTAAGCAAACAATTGCATTTTTAACCAGAAAGGATGAATTTTCTACCAAAAAGGTTAAATTTGTACCAGAAAGCAAGATTTGTTAACAAATTATATAAATTTGTAACCATATTGTTGAATTTTCAACTATAAAATATCAATTTTCAACCAAAAATAGAATTGATACAAATTCAGTTTGAGGAATAAATTCTTAACTAAGCAATAAAAACGACTTTTGAACAAAATAGTTAAATTGTCAACCAAAGATCTGAACTTTCATATAAAATGATAAATCTTCAAGGGAGAAAAAATGAATTTTTAACAAAAGAGTTCTAAGAAAGATAATCTTTTTACCAGCAAATGGCCTACTTTAATTTTCAGTTAAAGAAGTGGATTTTTAATCACGAATAAAAAGAATTTTCAACAAAACAGTTAAATTTTCAACGAAAGAGATAAATCTTCAACTAAAAAAATAACAAACAAAACTATAAAAGTAGACTTTTCAAGAGAGAGAAAATTAACTTTTAACAAAAAAAAAAGTTTGATTTTCCTATTGGGTTCTATCAATTCAGTTCGCATTTATGCAAAACTTGAAACCCCTGTTAAATTTATCATCAGGAAACGTACAAATGTTATCTACTTTCGTAACGTTTCTACTACTGCCCCCTCCTCCAGGCACCTGTTATCAACCGTAGTTTTTGGCGGAACCTCCTCCACCTCCCTCAAATTGGTAGCATAGTTTATGGGCGGCCCCTAATTTGAAAAAGGCCTTTCGGCGAATTGCCCTGTGGGGAAGACACTCGTGATAAGGGAGGAAAAAGTTTGACTAAAATTGATGCGAAATCCAGTTTCATATGGAATTTCCACATCATGTATGGATTTAAAATCAGTAAAAATTAAAATCCTATTTTCTCCCTTTCGTGAGATATCAACATTTTGATATTTAAGTTCTTATACTTACAATAAAAAATTATAATTAATACGAATTTCGATATCAGAACAATTTCTCCTCGCAACTAATTTTTTGAAAATCTAAGAAAAAATCTGTCCTCAGACTGGATTTGAACCAGGAATTCTACTAGCCATGAGTGGAGCGTCAACCAATTACGCCACCGAGGTTTCAGCAGAAATTTTCTTGTTCTTCATAGCTGTCTTTCTACAGTGGAATGTTATACATTATACGAATGATTAACGCTTTACTCATATATAGCAGTGCTCCAGGCTCAAATCCGACCTGAGGCAGATTTTTTCTTTTTTTTCAAAAATTAATCGTCCAAATTATTCCTCAAAATTTGCAATAATTAAAAAGTTAAAGGCTTGGAAAAGAACATCTTTAAATTTTAATAACATGCTTCAAAAAATTAATTAGTTTAAACTCACGTTGATGAAAAAATGATACATTTGTTGGAGTGGAGAAAAGCGTATACAAATTTATAAAAGTGAAGCTGTAAAGAACAAGACAATATCTGCTGAAGCTGAAGGATGGTAGGATTTCTTTATTGTAAGTATAAGAAATTGAACATTAGAATGCCGATATCTCGCAAAAGGAAGCAGCTAGGACTTTAATTTTTTCAGATTTACAATCCATAAATTATGTAAAAACCTCTTAAGGAACTCGATTTCGGATTAATTTGAGTCAAACTTTTTCCTCCTTCAGGACCAGTGTAGAACTCATAGACTCCTAGTAGATCCTCCGGATGTAGATTGCTGTCACGTTTTGGCCACATCCTCGGATGTCGCACGCAAATCATTTTACTATCAGAAACGAGCCGACTCTTTTCGTTCAGCGTTTCAGACAATAATCTCGTAACCCCCTCTTTGATCCTCACTTCCTCGCCAATGGCCGGCCGAGCTCGACGCTCGTTCCCAGGCCCCAGCAGCCGAGACCTGAGAGGAATTTAAATCTTAACCGTCGCCCCGCTTCAAAAGAGTGGGAGTGAGTTCGAATCTCGCGGTACGGTGGAAAGGAGACAGATCGACCCGATACGTGCCGAAAGGGCCAGAAAGAGAAGGAGAAAAGAGGATGTTTATGGCCTAGTTCAAGTATTTAATACCTCATTGTTTCTGTTACTACCAATAATGGCGTATGTTTGCCCTTATTTTCAATGAATGCGTTTTTAAGTAAAATTCTTAAAAATTCAGAGAAAACCGTTTAGTAATTGAGAGGCAGCTGGAATCAACTGGAAAAAAATTGCAGATAAAATTTTTGGTACCTAGTTTCAAAGAAAATTTTGAAATAAATAAAAGTTTTCCTAATAGCGGCTTTAAATTATTAATGTAAAGAAGCAAACTCCATAATTGTAAAATACAATCGGTATTTTTAAAAAACACCATCTTCATGTCATGCTACCAGCTATCAGGTTATTTAATTTTTACTACAAGACTAGCTGGTAATTTTTTACTTTCCATCCGAAAAATAAAATATCAGTCGAGGGAGACTAAAAAACACTGATCTTTATTTCAAAATATACACATATAATTAAAAAAAAATTCAGTTACCTTTTTTTATTTAAAGTTTTTAACGGCATTATAATCACTTTATACTAACTTTTATATATATTGTTCAACAAAAATTTGTATTTTTCTAGGGAAAAATTATTTTGTAGAAATTGTTGATGTAAGTTGTTGGTTTTAGGGTCAGGTAAATTGAAACAAGTTATTTCAAACGTTTCAGCACACAATAGTGGCCCTGATCAGTAAAATAATATGTTCAATAAACTTTATTTCATTAATATCGATTAACATCGATAAATTACCAATAATTAAAATTTTCTGCAATTTGATAACAAAGTGGAATTGACCTTCAAAATATCATATGCTAATTTTGTGAAGGTTATATTTGTAACTCATGCCTTAAGATACATTAGCCAAAAAGTAAAACAATAATGGGGAGAGACAAAAAAACATTTGTCTTTTTTTTTTAAAAAAGACAAATAACTTTAAAAAATTGTTCAATATCTTATTTTTTAATTTCGGTTCTTCTCCATAGAACTATAATCATTTTATACTCAATGTTATAGATTTTTTCAAAAATATACTTGTTTAGAAAAAAAACTTTTATCAATTTAAAAAAAATTAATTTTAGAAAAAAATATAAGAGAAAATTTGACTCGACAGCGGATTTCATTAATGTTAAATATTGTTAGATTTTAATTATTTGAATTAATTCAACTAATTAATATTAAAGATATAATATGCCGAATGAATATTATTTAATTAATCAATTTAAAATGTTTACGTGTATGTTTAACTGTTTATGTTTAAATGTTTAGGTTTATTGACCAGGAAATATTTAATTATTAATTAAGAGCATCAGACCGGAAATCTGAAGGTCCTGGTTTCAAATATCAGCGGAGATAGAGACATTTTTTTCACAATGTTAAGATTTATCAATATTTTAATAATATTGATATAGATATTGATAATTAAAAAATAGTTATATTTCGAGCTTGAAAATCGCTAGGATATGACAGAACAAAATTTTTTTTTCAATTAAAAAAAATAAAAATATTGCGAATTAAAATTTTTTATAAGTTAAATAAAAATTTCAATATGTTAAATCAATTTTATTTAATAAATAAATTATACATGTTTAGACAATTTTTTCATCATTAAAAAGTATATTTTTTACAAATGAAAAAGGGAAAAGGGGATTTTTGTCATTCCCTACCCCCTTTACAGCTAGGAAAATGACCAATAATTGCTATTTTTGGCAATTTGATACCTATTTATTGGAATTAGTCTATAAATGCATAATAGCATGAAGAACATGGGATCTAAAATTAATCTAAATAAAACAAAAATTATGGTTTTGGTAAGAAAAGGTGAGAAACAATATGCAACATTGATCTAAGATGATGAATTCTATCTAAGACGTGTAATTCGTACTTTATTTATTACTGGCGTACATATTGATTGCGAGATAGCCACGCGTACAAACTTGGGTAAGAAGATTATCGGCAGTGTAGCCATTGCCATGAGTAGAAATAGATCAAATAAAGCTATAAAATTGCAATATACAATTCTGTACTTGCATCCACTGTGCCGTACGGTAGCAAGACCTGGACCTACTAACTAAATGCAAGGAGTAAAGTGTAACGCCGTTTGCATCCAATTCCTGCGCAAAGTATGTGGTAAAACGCTAATGGACAAAGCCAGTAATAAGAGGATTCTTAAAGAATGTGGCGTAGAGGAAACACTGTTTGAAAAGGGTGAAAAAATTTCTTGAAATGGTTTGGGCATGTTGAGCTAATGAAAGAAGGGGGGCTAAGGAGACTTGAATAAGACCCGAAGTCGAAAAGACATAAAAATTCATAAAAACGCAAGTATGGACGTAAAGGAAGCTAAAGTTCTATGCCAGCACAGAACAGCGTGGCCACAAATACTTTGTGTGATCAAGAGGATGAGAGACGCCTAAAACGAAAGACCCTTGGATACTAAAGGGCCGCGGCGGAGAGCTTTACTTGGTGATGTGAGTAGAGTCAATTAGAGGGAAGAGTATGGATCTTAATATGTAATTATCAGTAAGTTTGCGTATTTTTGTGCGATCTATGACTTGTGTCAGATCAGTGTTGCGAAACGAACGTGTTATTTAAATAAGCAACACGAGAATTCTTGATATAATCTAGAAATCTGCCCCCCCCCCGTACACCGCCTCGTACTTAATTACCATATATATCACATATTGTAACAGATAAAAATGATGGGAGATGCTTGATATGAAGAACGTTCCTCAAGGATTTTAAAGAGCAGAATTTCTTCTAGACCTCTCTGAAAGTCTGAGAACAGCAATGCAATAAAAGAAGAGAATGGCAGACTTGAAAGAAGGGAGAGAATTGAGTAGTGGGGCAGAGGAATTTCAAGTGGAAGAAATTGTGGTGGGAGAAACTTGATGTTTGTAAACAGAAAGTTAAGAATATGTTGGTGAACGCCTGAACGGTTCGCGCGCAATTTCACGCAATTTTGCGATGTAAGCCTGTTCATTACAGCATCAGTGATACTTCTCAACTCAGTACGTTGACCGATGATACACAATTTTTTCAAGGTCGATATTTATTTGATCTAGAATCCTTTTTTCTATTCTAGATTATTCTTTCTAACTGATTATAGAATTATAAACCTTGCAATTTTTTTTCAAACAATAAAAGTTAATTCAACTTAAGGATTCAGTAATGGAAATTACAAAGCCATTGATAAAATTAGGTTTAAACATCGTCCTATTGTTCTGGCCATTGATAATAATTAAAAATTTGTCAGGCTGGTATTAAAAAAAAAGGAAGCAAGATTTCCAACATTATAGGCTTCACAGCGCAAAATTGTCCTAAATTAGAGGAAAACGAGGATTTTTTTCACAAAAATAGGGCGAAAAGCTAATATTTAAGTCTTTAAAGTATCCGTAACTGATTTTTTCCCATTTTTTTAAAACAAATATTATAGTTCGCTAAAGTGTTTTTATAGACGATATGCAACATTTAGTCGTGAATAAAATTGATCCCTTAAAACCCTCAAAACTAAATTCGGCTTACCATATTAAGGAAGTTCGTTATAAAATGGCAGTAACAGTCTTCAGAAACTTACCTAAAAAAAATAACATATATATTATTAGTACATTTTTCCATTTCAAATTTATATAAGTAAAATAAAAAAATCTAAAACAACTTTTAAAATTTCAAACAAATTTTACCAAAAGTGAAACTTGAGTATTAGTATAAATAAATTCATGGCGGCCGCGAAACTTTATTTTAAAAATTCCCTGACTTTTTCGCTGATTATTCATTGACTAAATTTTCATTCTCCGTGACCATTAATGTTACAAGAAAAAAAATTATAATCTTCTAACATTTTTAATATAGAGTCTTTTATAATTGGATAAATGAATTAAATTGAATTGAAAATATTATGTTATTTAAACAATTATCTTTGTTAAATCTAATTGATTATTCCCTCGCTCTGACTGAAAAGTTGAAAATAAGTCGAAAAAGTCGGAAAAATCGCGATTTTTTTAACTCTATTCTAAGAGAAAAATGTGAACAACGGTAAGAAATTGTTTAAATAATTTATATAAACATCTAAATATCAGTATAAAGCAGTATCGTACGTATTAGAAACAATTGTTATTTTTAAAAAACCGCAAAAATCCAAATTAGCGTTAGAAACGCATAAAACTCAAATTTTCACTAATGGTTTTTTTTGGGGACCCTATGAAACAAACATTTTTGGGTGATATTTAAAAAGTAATTATTCATTTCTATTTCATAAAATGTACAAGAATATATTCTTCTCTAATGGGAAATACGCTTGCGGAACCTCTAAACATAATTTAAAAAAAAAATTTTTTTTGTCAATTTGAACAAATTTGAGGCGGAAATGCATTCAAATTCGGGAAAATCCCAATGATTTTTTGTATCACCCTAACAGAGTATTGTTAAAATGATCAAAACCTGGTCCGTTTGAATAATTCTAATTCGCAAATATTTTAGTATCTGCATTATCTACAACATTAAACCCCACCCGTTCAATTTTTAATCCAGTTATCTCATTCTTTTGCAAATTTCGTCTAATTTCTCCTACTTTTCTGGGAATCCCCAAAAATGCTCGCTCCTCTTTAAAATCGACTTCCCCTTTCTTCTCAGCATCCTTCATCCTCATCTTCAGGGCTTGGTCTTTTGGTACCTCTTTCCTCCTCCACTCCCTACCTTCGGACCATGATTCTCGGTTAGCAACACGACGCGACGCGACGTCCAGCGAGGAAAATGTTGAGTCCAATTCGCAGCGAGCGAAGCGGCGAACGCTTGCCACACTTGCCAACAACGGCTTTGGTTTCAACGGCTCGCGGTTTGAAACGCAGTCACGGAGGAGGAGAGGGAGTCAGAAAAGATTTATCGCATAACCCCTCCACACCAAACCCCTCTTTCGAATTTGGAAGCACGTTCGTATGCTAAAAAGCACTGAGAACCACTACCAAAACTTAAACCACTTTTTTAATTTATTTTTTCAACTTCGCAACAATTGCTCGAAGGGTTTTTTTTTCTTATCAAGCTGATTTTTAATTAACAATTGTCAAAGGCGTTGAAAAAACTTTTTACAGACCATTCAAACTGAACTAGTGTAGATTTAAAAATTAAATAAATCATTTTAACCATTCAAACGAGAATTCATCTAGAATCGAAAATATACCGTGTTACTTTTCCAATTAAAACCTTTAATGTTAAACAATGTTAATTCTAGAAAATCGCTGGTATTTCGATAGACTGTTACATTTTTATTTGAAGCATACCTCATAGCCCTTAATTATCTCCAAACAGAGGAAATTGGGTAATTTTTAGCAGAAATGTAGGAATAATAGGAGAATAGATTTTTTTATTACAAACTGTAAGTTCCACATTCAATTCAATTTTAAGTCGAAAAATATTGCATTTTCAAGGAAGTGGATGAATTTTTATCTCAACTGTATAAATTTTATCCAAACAGTTGAATTTTCAACCCAAAAATCCAAATAAAAACTATCCAGTTTTAACCAGTAATATAATGGTTAAATTTTCAGTTAAAAAGATTAATATTAAAAAAAAATCAACAAAATAATAAAGTTTTTAACCAAAAAGATGAATTTTCAACAAAATAGTTGAATTCTCAATTGAAAACTATGCATTCCCAACCAATAATGGAATAAATTAATTTTAGATGAAAAATTAATTTACAAAAAAAAAATCAAGAAAATAGATCAATTTTTAACCAAAGAGATGAATTTTCAACTAAATGATTAATCTAACAAAGAAACAAACTTTTAACAAAATAGTTATGCTCTCGAACAAGTGAATTAATTTTAAATGGAAAAGGCGCATTTCCAACAAAAAATGTAATATAGCTGATATTTTAACTTAAACCAAAAAAATTATTTTTTAAAAATCAAAAATAATTTAATTCAACCAAAAGAGATAAATTTTCAAACATCAAGAAAACAAATTGTCTACACTACTAAATTTTCACAGGGTGACCAAAAGATTAAATTTTCCAATTTCCCTGAATTTTTCCTGAGTTTTTCCTGACTTTTCTCTGACATTTAGACGAACATCCCTGATAGGAATGTATTACAAAAGCGAAGAAGAATTCAATAACGTGCCAAGCAAAATAGTGAAACAAACCAAAAAAATGCGCTTGGCATGGCAGTTTGGATTAATTATGTAAAGGACTTGTATACAAACTATCAATAAATAAATAACTACAAATAAAAAACTAAGAACCGATTTTTATTTTCAAAGAATGTAATAAAAAAATATTTATATTGATATTAGGAAGTGCTTGAAAAATAATATTAAAACATACTAATTTATCTTTTCCCCGACCTATTTCATTTCCCTGACATTTTCCTGACTTCCTGACAAACGCCCCCCCCCCCCTGCCATTTCTCTGCATGTGGCCATCCCGTTTTAACCCAAAAATATACATTTTTAACAAACATGTTAATTTTCAACCAAATAGTTGAATTTTCATCAACAAAATAGTTGAATTTTTAATAAAAAAATAATTAAATGTTTGACCCAAGGAAAAGATAACTCCAAAACAGTTCAATTTTAAACTGGAACATATATTCTTTTTCAACCAACAAGTTAATTTTCACCCAAATAGTTGAATTTTTAAGCAAAAAAGACAACAAAGCAGTTTATTTTCAATTAGAAAAAATGAATTTTTAACAAAAAAGGTGAATTTTCAATCGAAAAGGTCCAATTTGCTAACCAAAGAGATGAATATTCAACAAAACAGTTGAATTTTTAACAAAAGAAGATTACTTTTTAAGAAAACAGTCGATTTTTCAACAAAATAGTTAAATTTTAAAACAAACAGTAAAATTTTTAACCAAACGAGATTAATTCTGTACCGAAAATATAACAATGTAGTTTTCAGGTAGAAGGAATTATTTTTTAATCGAAAATATTCTAGATTTTCTTATTGGGGTCTAATAACTATGCAGTTCACATTTAAGCGAAAAAATGGGAAAAAGGGGAAGATTCTTGAAAAAGGGAAATAATAGGGAATAAGGGAAAAAATATGAATTCTGTTGAAAGGACCAACTTTCGAATCAAACAATTTTAAAAATTTTAATATAATGACTAGTTGTATGCACAACGTTTTCAATTACAAAATTAAAAAAATTTTAATCTTTCAATTATAAATGTAATTATATACATATAAATATATACAATTATAAAAATAAAAATTGCAATAATATATTTAATTCTTTCACGATGATTCATTATGATAAAAGAGATATTTCGGGTTACAATCATGTACAAACTACGAATTTTGCCGACGTTTCGTGAACATTGCAGTTCACTTTCAGGTCGGCAAAATTCGTAGTTTTGT
>JAAAKG020133751.1:0-13384 GCA_010014905.2 Druon quercuslanigerum | reverse complement strand
TGCCTACAAGATAGTTGAATTTTCAACCATAAAATATGCATTTTCACAAAAAAATGTTATTTCGAACCAAGCAATTTGATATTTAACCCTATAGTTAAATTTTTAATTTAAAAACTTCAATTTTTATTTTTAAAAAACTATTTTTCAACTAAGAAAATGAAGTTAAAAAAAAGAAAAAATTTCAATTTCAATCAAAATAAATAGCGTACAAAATATAGTTGGATTTTCAACCTCAAAATATGCATTTTCAACAGAAATTAATTTTTAACAAAATAGTTAAATTAAAAAAAAAATTTCTTTTAACCGAAAGAACTTATTTTCATCAAAGTAAATAAAATTAAATTAAAAGAAATTTTTTCTTCAAAATAGTTGAAGTTTCAACCAAAAAATATGCATTGTCAACCAAAATTAATTATCTTTAATAAAACACATTTTTAACAAAATAGTTAAATTACAAAAAAAACTAGCTTTCAAAGGAAAGAACTTATTTTCATGAAAGTAAATAAAATTAAATAAAAAGAAAAATTTTGAACCAAACAGTTACATTTTTTTATTTCAAAAAATGATTTTTTTAACCATCAAAACTTACTTTAAATAAAGTAAATAAAATATAAAAATAAATTTCATTTTTAACAGAAATTAATTTTTAATAAAATAGTTAAATTAAAAAAAAATAGCTTTTAACAGAAAGAACTTATTTTCATCAAAGTAAATACAATTAACTTAAAAGAAAAATTTTCTTCAAAATAGTTGAAGTTTCAACCAAAAAATATGCATTTTCAACAAAAATTAATTTTTATCCAAAGAAATTTTTAACAAAATAGGTAAATTAAAAAAGAATTAGGTTTCAACCGAAAGAACTCATTTTCATCAAGGTAAATAAAATGAAATAAAAAGACCATTTTTCTTCAAAATAGTTGAAGTATCAACCAAAAAATATGCAATTTCAACAAAATTAATTCTCAAACAAACAGTTACATTATTAACACAATAGTTAATTTTTTAAATTAAAAAAATGATTTCTTTAACCAACCAAACTAACTTTAAATAAACTAAATAAGATAAAAAATAAAAATAAATTGCCTACAAGATAGTTGAATTTTCAACCATAAAATATGCATTTTCACAAAAAAATGTTATTTCGAACCAAGCAATTTAATATTTAACCCTATAGTTAAATTTTTAGTTTAAAAACTTCAATTTTTATTTTTTAAAAACTATTTTTCAACAAGGGTAATGAATTTAAATAAACAAAAAATAAAAATTGAAATAAAAATAAATAAAAATATATTGCCTACAAAATATAGTTGGATTTTCAACCCCAAAATATGCATTTTCAACAAAAATTAATTATCTTTAATCAAACACATTTTTAACAAAATAGTTAAATTTAAAAAAAAAATTAGCTTTCAACCGAAAGAACTTATTTTCATAAAAGTAAATAAAAATAAATTAAAAGAAAAATTTTCTTCAAAATAGTTGAAGTTTCAACCAACAAAAATGCAGTTTCAACGAAAATTAATTTCCAACCAAACAGTTACATTTTTAACAAAACAGTTAAATTTTTTAGTTAAAAAAATAATTTTTTTAACCAAAAAAACTAACTTTAAATAAACTAAATAAGATAAAAAATAAAAATAAATTGCCTACAAGATAGTTGAATTTTCAACCAGAAAATATGCACATTCACAAAAAAATGCTATTTTGAACCAAGCAATTTAATATTTAACCATATAGTTAAATTTTTAGTTCAAAACCTTCAATTTTTATTTTAAAAAACTATTTTTCAACTAAGAAAATGAAGTTAAATAAAAGAAAAAATTTCAATTTCAATAAAAATAAATTGCCTACAAAATATAGTTGGATTTTCAACCTCCAAATATGCATTGTCAACCAAAATTAATTATCTTTAATCAAACACATTTTTAACAAAATAGTTAAATTAAAAAAAAAAACTAGCTTTCAACCGAAAAAACTAATTTTGATCAAAGTAAATAAAATTAAATAAAAAGAAAAATTTTCTTCAAAATAGTTGAAGTTTAAACCCTAAAATATGCATTTTCAAAAAAAATTAAATATCTTTAATCAAACAAATTTTTAACAAAATAGTTGAATTTCAAAAAAATTAGTTTTCAACCGAAAGAACTTATTTTCATAAATGTAAATAAAATTAAATAAAAATTTTCTTCAAAATAGTTGAAGTTTTAACCCCAAAATATGCAATTTCAACAAATGTTAATTTTCCACCAAACAGTTACATTTTTAACATAACAGTTAAATTTTTTGATTAAAAAAAATGATTTTTTTAACCAAAAAAACTAACTTTGAATAAAAGGAATAAAGTAAAATATTAAAATAAATTGCCTATAAGATAGTTGAATTTTCAACCAGAAAATATGCATTTTCACAAAAAGTGTTATTTTGAACCAAGCAATTTAATATTTAACCATATAGTTAAATTTTTAGTTTAAAAACTTAAATTTTTATTTAAAAAACTATTTTTCAACAAGGTAAATGAATTAAAATAAAAATAAAAATTTTAATAAAAATAAATTAACTTTCAACCGAAAGAACTTATTTTCGTAAAAGTAAATAAATTTAAATAAAAAGAACAATTTTCTTCAAAATATTTTAATTTTCAACCCCAAAATATGCATTTTCAACCAAAATTAATTATCTTTAATAAAACACTTTTTTTTTTAAATAGTTAAATTTAAAAACAATTTAATTAAATTTTTGAATTTTTGATTTTTGATTAAAAACTTTAATTTTTATTTTTAAAAAACTATTTTTCAACAAGGTAAATGAAGTTAAATAAAATAAAAACAAAAAATTAAAATTAAAATAAATAAAAATAAATTGCCTACAAAATATAGTTGGATTTTCAATCCCAAAATATGCATTTTCAACAGAAATTAATTTTTAACAAAATAGTTAAATTAAAAAAAAATGTTCTTTTAACCGAAAGAACTTATTTTCATCAAAGTAAATAAAATTAAATTAAAAGAAAATTTTTCTTTAAAATAGTTGAAGTTTCAACCAAAAAATATGCAATTTCAACAAAAATTAATTTTCAACCACAAAATATATTTTTAGTTTGAAAAATAATTTTTTTCAACCAACAAAATTATCTCTAAATAAATTAAATAAAATAAAATATAAAAATAAATTGACTACACGATAGTTGAATTTTATACCAGAAAATATGCACATTCACAAAAAAATGCTATTTTGAACCAAGCAATTTAATATTTAACCATATAGTTACATTTTTAGTTTAAAAACTTCAATTTCGACTTTTAAAAAACTATTTTTGAACACGGTAAAGGAAGTTAAATGTAACAAAAAATAAAAATTTAAATAAAAATAATTAAAAATAAATTCCCTACAAAATATAGTTGGATTTTGAACCATACTGTTAAATTTTAAATAAAATATTATTTCTTAAAGAATAATTTTGTATTCAACAAAATAAATCAAACGAAATTTAAAAAAATGCCTACACAATAGTTGAGATTTCAACCAAACAATCTAATAGTTAACCACATAGTTAAATTTTTATTTTAAAAAGTTAAATTTATGCAACAAAAAAAAACTAATTTTAAATAAAGTGAATAAAGCAAAATAAAAATAAACTCGCTATAAAATAGTTGCATTTTCAACCAAAATTAGTTTTCAATTAAACAGTTACATTTTTAACAAAATAGATAAAGTTAATACAATAAAAGTTAAATACAATAAAAATAAGTTTTTTGTAAAAGAGTTTAATTTTCAATCAAAAAATTTAATATTAAACCTCAGAGTTAAATTTTTAGTGTAGCAAGTTCAATTTTTATTTAAAAAATTATTTTTCAACAAGGTAAATAAAGTTAAATAAAACAAAAAATCAAAATGTAAATAAAAATAAATAAAAATAAATTGCCTACAAAATACAGCTGAATTTTTAATCCCAAAATATGCATTTTCAACCAAAATGAATTTTTAAAAAACACATTTTTAACAAAATAGTTAAATTGAAAAAAAAAATTATCTTTCAACCGAAAGAAGTTATTTTCATCAAAGTCAATAAAATTAAATGAAAATAAAATTTTTCTTCAAAATAGTTGAAGTTTCAACCAAAAATGTGCAATTTTATAGAAAATTTTAATTTTGAACAAAACTCTTAAATTTTTAATTAAAAGATTTTTTTTAATGAACAATTTTACATTAAACAAAAAAAATCAAATAAAATTAAAAAAAATGTCTAGACAATAGTTGAGATTTCAACCAAGCTATCATTTAACCATATTGTTAAATTTTTGGTTCATAAAGTTAGATTTTTGCAAAAAAACAACAAATTTTTTAATAAAGTGAAAAAAGCAAAATAAAAATAAATTCGCTACAAAATAGTTGCATTTTTAACCAAAATTAATTTTCAATCAAACAGATACATTTTAAACGCAATAAAAATAAATTGTTCACCAGAAAGTTTAATTTTTAATTAAACAATTTAGTATTAAACCACAGAGTTAAATTTTTATTTCAGAAAAATAAATTTTAAACAAAAAAACTAATTTCCAAAAAAGTAGATAAAGTAAAATGAAAATAAATTGTCTACAAAACTAGTTAAATTTTTGAACCCTCAATAAGCATTCTCAACAAAAATTAATTGTCAACGAAACAGTTAAATTTTAATTAAAACATTAAAAAATTAAAAATAACTACTTATTATGAATGTAAATAAAATACAATAAAAACAAAATTTCCTACAAGAATAGTAGATTTTAATTTAAAAAAACGATCTCTAAAAAAATTATTTTCAACAAAGTAAATATAAAATGAAGTTAAAAAAAAATTGTTTAGAAAATAGTTACATTTAAAACTAAATAATAAAATTATTAGTTAACAGAATTAACTTTCGACGAAAAAAAAACTAATTTTCCAGAAAGTAAATACAATAGAATAAAAATGAGACGAAATTGTGATAGAGAATCGAGAATTGAGAAGGAAGGTTTGACGTTATGCAAGGCCTCATTTTGCATTGAATCAAGAGTGGCCGATGCCGGGAATCGAGTCAGGTTCAGTTCATCGACACGAGACACGACAAGCGAACACCTGACTGGTGCAAAAAATTCGCAGCGTCGTCGCAGAAAACAGTGCGCCGACCCAAAGTTTATAGAATTGTTTCTTTAAGAAACGAGCGACTTTTCGGAAGATTACGAGACCGTTTATTGGAAGACTTGTTGAAAAAAGAAGCGCACTCGATTCTTCGATTCTTCGATTCTTCGACTCTTCGATTAAATTAATGCAAGAAGATCCAACGTCAGCACTCAGGATCGATTTAGATTCATTCATTCATTCATTTTGTATTCTGAAAATTTATCCGATCCCTGGAAATCGCTGCTGAAATCTATAGACAATGGAAATTGTGCAAATCACACGTCAAGTTTTTTTCTAATAAGATGTTCCATTATGTCTTTCTTTTCTTTTTTTGTTGTTGTAAAAATTCTTCAAAATGCAAGCCTGAAGTTTTTTAATAAAGGAAATAATTTCGTTCTAGTGAGGTGGATTTCAGAACAAAAAAGAAGACTTTCGAATCGAGACCGAAACTGGGTTGGTCCTTCGAGCCTGATCATGGCGGACCAGATTTAGAATTCATTACGTAACCAAGTTGAGGGAAAGTGGAAGTAATATTACGAACTTAGAAAACATTCGCTTCGTTCTAATGGTAAATTAAAAAAAAAATTTTCTGTTTTTTATGAAATGTATCCTTTTTCTCGTTTTTTTTTCATAGCTGAGAAAAAATTGATAAAACTTTAAACTAATTTATTTTAAATTAATTTTTTTTTTGAAGACTTATTTCCTTAGTTAAAAATTTAACTATTTTATTTTTATAAAATTAATCTTCTGGTTTGAAAAATCATCATTTGGATTGAACTCTTTTGTTGAAAATTAATTTTTTTTTCTTGAGAATTCATTTTTTTTTAAACTAACAATGTAACTATTCCACTTTTTGGTTTAAAATTGATATTTTGATTAAAAACTAATAATTTCTCGTTAAATATTTATTAATTTTGTTACGAGTTACTTTTTTTAGTCGAAAATATTCTACTTAGTTGAAAATGGGTATTTTTTTATTTAAATGCTTTATTGAAAAATTATATTTTTGGGTTCAATCTTTTGATTAAAAATGCAACTGCTTGGATCTAAATTAATTCATTTTTTTGAGGATTCAAAAATTTAGTAGAAAAGTAAAAAATTAAGTCAAAAATTTTTTTGTTGTAAAAAATTAAACCATTTTTATGAAAAATTATCTTGTTTTTTATCAAATTAACTTTTTGCTTAAAAAATTATATTTTTGGCTTTAAATTTAAACAATTTTGCTAAAATTACGTACTTTTTTGTAAAATATTATTTTTCTTGCTAGAAAATTCATTTTATTGTCAAAAATTTAAATATTTCGTTAAAAATTAAATTGCTTTAGTTAGAAATTCATATTTTTGAAAGATTGACATTATTAGTTGAGAATTCAACAATTCTTTTTTTTATTGAGAATTAATTTTTTACTTAATAATGTAATTATTCCATCTTTGGATAAAAATGGATATTTTTTATTGAAAATTCATGTATTTGGTTCAAAATTCTGCTTCTTTGGTCGAACATAATTCTTTTTGGTTGGAAATTTATTCTTTTAATTAAAAATGCAATTAAACAATTAGGTTAAAATTTTGGTTGTTGTAAAAAATTAAATCATTTTAATGAAAAATTATATTTTTTGAAAGAAGTAACTTTTTGCTTAAAAAATTATATTTCTGTATTGAAAATTAATCCGTTTGGAGGTTGTTCGTCTCTTTGGCTTTAAATTTCAACAAGTTTGTTAAAAATTCGTACTTTTTTGTAAAATATTATTTTTCTTGCTGGAAAATTCATTTTGTTGTTAAAAATTTAAATATTTCGTTAAATTTTTTGAAAATCCTGCAAAAGCACAAAAATTACCTTAAAATTATCCAGATTCTTTTTTTAAATTTTGTAAATCTTGTTAAATAATTTTTTTAAATTAATTTTTCAAAAAAAAAAGATATTAGTTTTTCAAAAAATTTTTGTACAAATGCTTTATCCATTTAAATTTTTTTTTAAATTTGTAAAAAGCTGAAAAATGTTGCGTTTGAAATCTTCAAAAATCTACATTCTGTTTTAAATATTTTCAAATTTTTTCATGTTTTAAATTATTTTGGAATCTTTTTAAAACTTCTAAATATATTTTAAACTTACTCGTTTATTTCACAAATTAATAATTATTTAATTGCGATTTCATAATAAAAAAATGTTTTCAAATTCTTTTTTAATATTCTCCCAAAGTTAATTTTTCAGCATAAAAAATCATTTTAAATTTTCCCAGAAAACTTAGGCTTTTTTATTTTCTTCAAATATTCAAAAATCAAAATTTTGTTTTTTTTTCACAATCTTTTCTACAGAGGTATATTTGCATCTGAAGAGTTAGATTTTCAACCTAAAAATGGAATTTCCAACAAAATACATAAATTTTATACAAAAAAGTCAATTTTTCAACAAAAATTTAACTTGAATCAAACAGTAGAATTCCAAAAAAATATTTTAATTTTTAACCAAAGATTTTAATTTTTATACAATTAGTTAAATTTGTTACCTGCAGAGATAATTTTTTTACCAAAAAGATAAGAATTGATCAAAAACTGGAATAGTTAATTTAAAAATTTTTTAAATTAATTTTCAACAAAAAAACAACATTAATTCTTTAACAGCGAAATCCAACCGAATTATTATTTTTATCATTATTTTTTTATTATTATTTATTATTACTCAAAAAATGATTTTATTTTAAACCAAAGAAATTATTTTTTATACGATCACCTGAACTTGTAACCTACAAAGATGAATTCTTTTTCTAAAATTTTAGATTATTAACCGAAAATGGAATAGTTAAATTTTTAGTTTAAAAAAATCAAATTCTGTGAATTTTTTTCAGATAGGAATTAATTACAACAATTTAACAAGTTACAAAAATTCTTACTCACTTAATCATTTGGAAATAGAAGCTCTATACACTAAGCTATTGGTAAGTGCTCTACCCACTAAGCTGCGAGAAAGTGCTCTACCCACTAAGCTACGAGAAAGTGCTCTACCCACTAAGCTACTGGAAAGTGCTCTAACCACTTATCTACGGGAAAGTGCTCTACCCACTAAGCTACTGGAGATATCGAAAGAAAAATCTTTTTCTAAAGACATGCCATATGGCAAACGTTTCTTCCTAAAGAGTTATAGATATAAGATATAGGCAATCTGTATTATCATTGTGGGTTGTAAATGACCGATCGGATGAGATACTTATCACATTACGTGAAAGTAGATATCTACACTATCGATCTAAGATAATACTCAAATTCATAATTTTAAAGTTTTTCTAACAAAATTTTGATTAAAATATTATCTTTGAAAAAAGATCCCTCTCCTTCGCTCCGCTGGGAATTTAACCCAGGTCTTCCGATTTTTGGCCAATTGCTCTATCCACTAAGCTACTGGTAAGTGCTCTACCCACTAAGCTGCGAGAAAGTGCTCTACCCACTGAGCTACGGGAAAGTGCTCTACCCACTAAGCTACTGGAGATATCGCAAGAAGAATCTTTTTTTAAAGATTTGCCATATGGCAAGGTTTCTTCTAAAAAATTCATAAATATAAGATATAGAAAATCAGTATTATCATCGGGGGTTGTAAATGGCCGATCGGATAAGATTCTTTTCATATTACGTGAAAGTAGATATTTACATTATCGATCTAAAATAATACTCAAATTCATAATTTTAAATTTTTCTAACAAAATTTTTAATTAAATTTTATCTGTGAAAAAATATACCTCTCCTTCACTCCGCTAGGAATTGAATACAGGTGTTCCGATTGTTGGCCAAGTGCTCTATTCACTAAGCTACTGGAAAGTGCTCTATCCACTAATCCACTGGAAAGAGCTCTATCCACTAATCTACTGGAAAGAGCTCTATCCGCTAAGCTACTGGAAAGAGCTCTATCCACTAAGCTACTGGAAAGAGCTCTAGCCACTAAGCTACTGGAAATAGCTCTACCCACTAAGCTACTGGAGAGATCTAGTTCGTTTCGAGAGACCTGAGTTCGATTCCCAGCGTAGCGAAGGGTAGAAATCTTTATTAGAGAAAAAATTTAATTTTCTATATTGTAGATTAAAAATAATGGAATAGGTGGATTAATTTGCACGTTCCTGAAGTGGGAAGAGAAAGAAGATGGGAGGTAGGGGTGGAACCTCACCTGAAATGCGTTGAAAAGCACATTTTCAAGAAATTCTTTTCTCTCTCGAGAAGCATTCCCGAATTCCAGAATTCTTCGAGAGAGATATTATTACATATTTAGGTATTATGGAACGCTACCGTGCAGTAAGTAATACACTTGAGTAACCTCGCGCGAATCTTTCTTCGCCTTCAATATCCACCGCCTCCCATCAGTGTAGCAGTTTTGCTGTTATTGTGTTGGAAACTACGTCTATCTTCAATCCTTTCTAACGATAAGAGATGTGTTTATCGACCTTTTACTTTTTCGCCTCACTGCTCGTGAGAAAGTTCAGTTTACTTCTGGAGAAAAATAAAATTTTATTAAATCTCTTCTCATACTTGGATACTCCCTTAGATTCGTTTCCAGAATCGCAATCATTTCTAGGGAAGGATATTAATTTTCAAAACAGGAGTTTTAGTTCAGGCATTACGTATTTTATTGATGCAAAAAGTTCCTCAGGATTTTTTCGTGCTTATTCTCCTCATTTCAGAAGAAAAAAAGGGGGGATAGGGTGGGAATTGTCACCTTTTGCAATTTCAGGGAAAAGCCCTAAAAATCTGTATTTTTTCATATCACGTTTAGAGTACATAAAACTGGTGCCCCGCGTTTTACCAGTTAAAACTTTAAACAATAATACAAATTATTTCTATGTTCAGAGAACTTAGGGGAAGTAAGAGGAGAGGAAGTAGGTTAACTGACGGAATATAAGGAGAGGGGAAATAGGTGAGAATAAGTGAAATGAGAGGGCTAATAAGGGTAAGGCAGGGGAGTGGAAATAGGGGTAGTGAGGGGATCGGAATGAGGGTAAGTGGGGCAGGTGAGCGGAGAGAAATTGAGGAAAGTGAGGGGAGAGAAAGTAGTGACAGTGAGCGGGAAACTAGGAAACGAAATTAGGGGAAGTATGGGGGAGAGAAATTAGGTGCACTAAGAAAAAATAAGGAAAGGGGAAGTTGGTGAGAAGAAACGAAATGAGGAAAGGGTTAATGATGGTAAATGAGGAGACTATAAGTAGGGAAAATCAGGGGAAGTGAGCAGAAATAAAGGCAAGTAATTATGGGTGGGAAATTAAAGAACGTGAGAGGTCGGGAAAATAAGGGGATCGGAATGATGTTAAATGAGCAGAAATGGTGGAGGGTAAGTGGGCGTGGTGAGGAGAGAGAAATTAAGGAAAGTCAGGAATGGGGTAGTAAGAGAACTGAGGGGAGTGGCAGTAATAGAAATGAGGGGAAAACTAGGCAGCGAAATTAGGGAAAGTGAGGGAAAATAAGGGGAGGGCAGTAAGTGAGAAGAAGTGACATGATGTGAGGCTTAAAGAGGGTAAATAATGAGAGGGGAAATAGGGGAAATGAAGGAATCGGAATAAAGGTAACTGTGCGTAAGTGAGGGATGTGTAAGAAGAGAAATTAAGGAAATTAAGGCTTGAGGAAGTTGAAAAAGTGAAGAGAGAGAAGGTAGTGGCAGTGAGGGGGAAACTAGGCATTGCAATTAGGGAAAATAAGGGGAGAGGAATTAGTTGAAGTGAGGAAAAATAAGGGGAGAAGTAAGTAAGAAGATATTAAATTAGGAGAGGGTTAATGAGGTTAAATGAGGAGAGTGAAGGTAGGAAAAGTGAGCGGAAATGAAGGAGGGCTAGTAAGAGGGGCGAGGGAAAGTAAGGGAGTTGAGATAAAGTAAGGAAGGTGAGGAAAAGGAAATTAGGCAAAGAGAGGGGTACGTAAGTATGGAAAGCGAGGGGAGAGAAAGTAGGGGCAGTGAGAGGAAAACAGTGCAAGAGAAGTAGTGGAAATTATCAGAAAAATGAGTGAAAGTAGGGGATGTAAGAGGAAATGAGTGTGAAGGAAGTGGGAAAGTGAGAGGAAAGGAGCCGAGGAAAAGTAGAGGAAGTGAGAGGAAGTGACGAAAATGATTGGAACAGAAGAAAGGTAGTGAGGGAAGTGAAGGGAAAGTAAAAGGACAGGGAAGTAGGTAAACTGAGTGGAAATTAGGGCAGAGGGAGTAGATGAGCGGAGGAGAAGAAGGGAAAGTTATTAGAGGGAAAAGAAGGGGAGTTGAGGAAAAATGAGAAGTGGGTTAGTAACGGAAGATAGGGGAAACCATAGAAGGGGAAGTAAGGGAAATAATGGGAAATGAGTGTAGGAAAAATAGGGTCAATAATCTGACATTAGGGGAGAGTAAGCAGAGAAAGTGAAGGGAAACTAGGAAGGGGAAGTAAGGGAAGTGATAGGAAGTAGGGAAAATTTTGTAAAGTTTGGAAACGTAATGAATTAAGTGAAGAAAGTGAGTGTGGGTAAGTATAGTTGGGGGAGGTTTTAACGACGTTTTAACGACTTTTGTTAAACTAACTTCAATCAAAGGCCTAAAATGTTGCTTAGTCCGAATGAATTTCAATGTTTATTTAAACTATTATTCTTTTGTCAATAAATTATCAAACATTTTATTTATTCATTATAAAGTAGGAGAATGAGTGGAGAGAAGGAGACGAGAGGAGAATTAGGACGAAAAGGGAAGTGAAGTGAGAGAGCGGAAGGAGGGAGGGAAGTGGAGGGAGGGAAAATATTGGATAGGAAGTAGAGGAGACGAGTGGAATGGAGAGGAGAAGTACAAGAGTTAGTGGAGGAAAGTGAAAATAGGACAGAAAGGAAAGTGAACTAAAGAAGTGGCAGAAGGCTATAGAGAAGCTAAATATTGTATAGATAGTAAGGGATGAGAGTGGAATGGAGGAAAACGGAAGTATGGATTGGGAAGCAGGATGTATGAGTGGAGAGGAAATATAGGAGGGTAGGAAAATAATGGCGAGAAGGGAAAGTATAAGGATGGAAAGTAGAGGAGTGACTGGAATGGAGGAAAAGTAGGGTGGGAAGGGAAGTGAAGTGAGGGAGCAGAAGAAGGGTGGAGCGAGGGCAAATATGAAATAGGAATTATGGGAGAAGAGTGCAAGTAGAGGATGTAATGGAGGGAAGTGAATGCAGGGAAGAAAGGAAAGTTGAGCAAGGGAGTGGAAAGAGGTTGTGGGGAGGGGAAATATTGGGTGTCTAGTGGGAAAAGATAGGGCAATGAACGACAGAGGAAGTATGGGTTAGGAAGTGGGGTGAGTGAGTGGAGAGGAAATATAAGACGGGAGTGGAATTATGGCGGGAAAGGGAAGTGTAGGATGGGAAGTAGAGGAGTGAGTGGAATGGAGGAAAAGTAGGGGGGGGGCAAAGAAGTGAATTGATGGAGTGGAAAAGGTTGGAGTGAGGGCAAATATTGGATGGAAATTATGGGAGAAGAGCAGAATTGAGAAGAGGGGAAGTAGGGAAGTTAGTGGAGCGTAGTGGAAGTAGGGCATAAAGGGAAGTGAAGTAAGGGAGTGAAAGAATGTTGTAGAGAGGGCAAATTCAAGATTTGTAGTTGAGTTGGTGAGTTGGTGAGAGTAAAGGACGAGAGGGGAAGTCGGGGCTTGGAAGTGGGGTGTGTGAGCGGAGAGGAAATATAAGAGTGGAGGAGATTGATGGTGGGTACGGGAAGTATAGAATAGGAAGTAGGGGAGTGAGTTGAAGGGAAGGGAAGTAGGTTACGAAGGGAAGTGAACTGAGGGTGTGAAATAAGGATGGAGGGAGAGCAAATATTGGATAAGTAGTAGAGTATAAGAGTGGAATGGGCAAAAAGTAGGAGAGTTAGTTAAGGGAAGTGAAAGTGGAGCAGAAAGGGAAGTGAAGTAAAGGAGTAGAAGAAGGGTGTAGAAGGGCCAATATTGAATAGTTAGTGAGGGATGAGATTGAAATAGAGGAGTCGGGAATGGTGGGAAGGGGAATTATAGGATGAGAAGTGGTGGAAGGAGAGGAAGGGAGGGAAAGTAGGGTGGGAAGGGAATTTAAGTGAAGGAGTGGAAGAATGATGAAGGGCAGGGAGAAAGGGTAGGAGAAAGGAGTGGTAGGGAGGAGAAGGTGTAGAATCAGGCGGAAGGAAGGAAAAGTACGGTATTGGAAGTAGGGCGGGGGGGGGGGGGGCCCGAAAATATAGACTGCTGCCGTTTGCAGCCCGACCCTCGAGTCACCCCGAGTCGGGTTCCCAGTGGAATAATTGACACACT
>JAAAKG020133750.1:0-36915 GCA_010014905.2 Druon quercuslanigerum | reverse complement strand
CAGCCGCATTTCCATTTATTGATTAATGAATATTCGTTTGATTAATTTAATACAGTAACCTGCACGAAACGTGATAGTTTGGCCAAAAATGCAAACGATGAAGGAAGAAAGATTGGCGTTCTGTATATCTTGGTTAAATTGAATATTGATAGACAAAAAGTAAAAACTGAAGACTTGGAAGGTTTGACAGATTCTGTCTCAACTCTAGTTACAAAGAGAAACAATAAATAAAATTTCTCTCCGCTATGAGCCAGAAGCCACCAAAAGTGACGAAAATTCGAGCTCACATCTATTGTGTCAGAAACTTGGTTCCAAGACGGACAAAATTTCAAAATTTGTACATATTTCTCTGAAATTAAGTATCCGGGGGGTTTTCGGTCGCTGATTTCAAATTAGGCTTCAAAAATTACAAATTTTTTTAATAAGTAATGTCATTTAAAGGCATGTAACCTCTCATCCGTAGACCCTACGAAATGCAATCAAATCAAATTTTTTTAGGAAAACGATAGGCGTATTGATAAAATAATTATCAAATTCATTGATCTATAAAACGTTTCCTAGATCAATTTCGAAGTCAGGGATACTAAAAACCCCCATATATAATGTTTCAGACAAATATATGAAATTTTCAAATTTTGGTTGCCATGTTGGATTGGTCATTTTAAATTTATAATTTTTGACGTTAAATTCGAAATCAGCGAACCCAAAAACTCACTCATACCAAATTTCAGAAAAAAATGTAAACATTTAGGAATTTTGTACGCCATATTGGATCCGCCATTTTTAAATTGTAAGTTTTTATATCAAATTCTAAATCAGCGACCTCAAGAATTCCCTTATACCAAGTTTCAGCCAAATTTGACGAAAAATAGGATTTATGCCACTTTTGGTGGTTAAGGTTTTTACCCTAGTTTATACGCCTTTCTAATTCCCCACCTATCTGCCGTCCGCGTAGGGTCGACCAGCGAACGCACGACGCACGAGTATTGAGAAAAAATTGGTTCTCTACATGTGGGAGCACAGCAATCCAACACCTAGATTGCGTGCGGTTCGATGCTGGTACGCCAGCAGTTCGGAAATTTGGTCTAGCTAGTAGAATGAATCGTGTCACGCTTCTTTAAAACTGCTGGCATACCAGCATCGAAAAGCATGCGCTCTGCGTGTTGGACCACTCCGCTTCGGAGAATCAATGCTCTCTGGATAACTAGCACATCACGCGTTCGCTAGCCGAATCACGCGGGACCCCGAAGAATTGAACTACCGCGTCTAACCCATGTACCCTAACTCTCCCGAGACCCACACCTTCTTCGTCGAAGAGGGCCATTCTTGGACACTTGTCCATGAAAATAATAAAAAGCCATGAGGACATAAGGCATTATGCTTATATCAAACCAGACACGCAGTTTCCCATTAACCCTTAGACTTGCTTTGCTACCAGCATATATTGTTTTTGATGCTTATGTGAGCCATCCATTGACTCCGTTTTCTTTCAGGACTTCCCAATTTTACTTCTATCCACCTTGTCAAACGCATTTTATAGGTCAAAAAATTCACAGAAAACTCTTTTTATTTACTCTTAAACTTTTTTCTGTTATCTGTCTTGCAATATATTTTATCCATACATGATTTTAGGGGCATAAATCCCATTTCGACTTCTTATATCTTTTCTTCTGTTATTTTTATTTGCCTACAAACAAGTATTTTTTCATAAATTTTACTTATGGTACATTATAGGCTGGCACCTCTGTAAGTATTGTAGTCGTTTTTATATCCGTTTCCTTTGTATGTTGATACAAAAGTTTCATTTTTCCAGTTCTTTGGAACTTCTCCCATCTCGGTACATAAATTTATCAACTTGTAAAACCTGTGAGGCATGTAGTCGCAGAACCATTTAGCTGGCCCCACAACCCACGAAAATTTAACTTTTTTGGACCAAATATTTAGTGTGGGATATTCAAAAATTTTGTTAACCCATATTAGAATTTGTGCAACACCGGAAGTACCTGATTTCAGAACAAGAAAAGACCAACGAGGACGTCGAAATATTTCGCCACTCCCGATATTGTCCCAAATCAACTTTATATGAATGCATTTTTTTCGTCTTCATTTAGTCAAATTTGTGCAACCAACTTCAACCACTAAAGACCATTCAATTCAATTCAATGAGTAAACAACCTGACTAGTTCATTAATTGATAAATAATAATTGTTCAATGAGTAAAATTTGTGTTTAGGAAATTCCTGGAAGGTAAAGCTTGAAATTTTGTCGTAAAATTTTATCAAGAATGTATTACAACCTTATAATATGCTAATAACTTTTTGCAAAGAAGTCTGACGCAAGATTATAAAAATAAAAGGTTAACAAATTTACTTAAAATTCACCACTTAATCTAGCACTATACTACGAGCTATTTAAAGATGATAAAGGATCTTATTCTGTGCTCTTGTGTAATGTATTCAAATAGATCATTTAAATAAGTAATGCTTACAATATCTATCAAACGCTTTCAGGAGTCTTGAGTATATTCAGAGAGAAACAAATATCTTTAAACATAAGAAGATCTTAGCTCATTATAAATTGGACACTCGCGTAATATATGGCATAAACCTTCATATTCGATTTTCTTACACAGACTTCAGATTTGGTTGGCATCGATGACATATGAGAGACCATTAAAATATAGTCCAATTTCAGATTTACGAGACAACCGTAATTGACTAATAATTCGTACTTTATTTACACTAGTTTTAAATTCGAGGTAACTTTCTGTGAAAACCAAGTGGCTTCGGTTTATAACCATCTTATTACATTTCGAATTAATTATTCTATCTTTAGATTATCAAAAATTAATGTAACCATTTACTGAGAATGTTAGTTTTTACTGCAGAATTCACCCCTGGGCTAGTCCATTATCGAGATTACGCATCCCTCTTGCCTACTGATTCAAGCAAGGATCTCTATTGAGAATCCCAGTTGAACTCCAATCTTAGCTGACTCTCTGCATCCAAATCACAGAGAGTTCTCAAACATATTTTGGGCAATCTATGTTTTTTCATCCTAGCGAGAGAGATCTAGCAATTATATGCCATTGTAAATTCTTTAAAACTTCTTTGTTCGATCCTTCTTTTCACCCTTATGACGTGACTATGAAACGCATTCCATGAGTAAACTTTACTTTTATTTAGGGTACCGCACACTCTGTACGCAGCGAGAGAAACTTCCTTAACAAAGTGGTCCTTGGCTTGTTTAGATTTGTCAGAAGCCGAAAAGGGAACCGCAAGATAAATGATGGCATCGACAAATTTAAGCGTGTGGATATTATTTCATTTAAGAGGCCTTAATTTTTTCAATTTAACAGATTTACGGTAAAGAAGTTTTTCGTTTTTTTGGATTAAGCTGTAGACCAATAATGGCATAATATTGTTCTAGGATTTCCATTTTGTTCCTAATATCATGCAAATAACGTAGCAAAAATTACAATGCCGCCTGCAAACAGAAGCATGACCAGGGATCGCACAGGGGACACAAGGTTCGCACTACGAACCATCTGTAGCAGCCATCATCGCGATACATTAGGGAGAGAAAAAGAGTCTTTAGAAATAGGAAAAGAAAGGAAATACAGTGCAAGACTACACATTATGTAAACATGAATTAAAATTCCATAAATTTTAAACTTATTCGTTTAGAATTTATCCATGCTGTTATAAATAATTTATTGTATGTGTTCAAACAATACATTTTTCCTTCCCTATAAAATGTGTGCTTTATAAACTGAATTACTCATCTATTCAACTGAATTACCTTCCTGAGAAGGCCGATATAGTTTCATGGGATGGTAATACGAAATTATAACTGTTTGAAAATATTTCTCGTGATAAGTCTGGAAGAGGGTTCTCTCATAACTTTATATATAATAATTTTTAAATAGATACTTAAAACCTAAACTGAAAAGTATTTTATTATTTTAAGTAATAGAGACCCATTCTTAAACATGTTATACAGGCTAAATGTGTAGATCTGCGGAGAGCGACTAATTACAGTTGCCTAGCGGACTGAGTGAACGGAAAGGATACCCTACAGCGTATCTTTATAGTAAACACATAGTATCCCGTCCGTATCGTGCAATAAAAACTAAAAAAAAAACAGTAAGATGGGCATAAAATTTATTGCCATGCGGATTGTACGTTAAATTTTGCATTAAAATGTCACAGAGAAATTGCAATAGTTTTTTTCAGCTTCAAAAACTTCAAACATTATAATATCTATCACTTACATGGGCAAAGGCGACTTCAATCAAATTTTCTTTTAGTAGCAGTTGATAGGCATTATCCTTCCGTAACAACGAATTTGGGCTGGGTGCTAGCGCCATACAGTGGAAACCTGAGAAAACAAGTCTGCGATGTAAGTGGCAACATACTACTGACGGGATTATGATTGCGCTTGAAGTCACCTTCACCAGAAGTTTATGATACTTTTTTTAAATTTTTAACGCTTCAAAGATACTATCGCAATTACTTCATGACATTCTAATGAAAAATTTAATGTAGAATCCGAATTGCAACAAGTTAAATGCCCATCTTGTTGTTTTTTGAGTTTTTGTTGCATGATATAGAAGATATACGTTGTGGATACTACAAGGATACGCTGTATCCCGTTCACTCGGCCCGCTAGGAACATGAAAGTTTAAAATGAATGTAAGTAAGTTGTCCAGAGTCTGTTAGTCTAGTCGCCGCTATAGAACCGTTGCCACTAATACTTCTGTATTCTCTAGTAGGTCTTCGAGATAAATTTTGGTCAAAAGGTCCGAAGGTCAGTTTTTGTCAAAACAAAAAATTTTAAGTTGAACTTCCAAAGAAAAACAATATTTACAATGAAGAATGAATTTTTAACTTCAGAACAAAAAAAAACTCATTTATCATTTTAAGATAGTTAACCTATCGACAGGAAGAAAGGAAGTTTTAACAAACAAAAATAGATTTCTAATAAAAACTTGTTTCAATTTAACCAAATATTTGATTTTTTAACAAAGAAATGCGTTTTAACCGTAAAACTACTAGTTCAATTTCCCACGACAAGTGTACTGTATTTCCCTTATTTTCCTTTTCCTAGTACCTCTCTTTCTCTTTTTAATGTATTGCGATGATAAGTTCTACAGAGTGTTCGCAGTGCAAACCTTGCGTCTTGTTGAAGACTGTACCGCCAGCGCCCGACTGGGCCAAAATAATTTGTCCACCGACGGCAGGGTCAAGGGCATGGATGCGATCCCCGTGGATGCTTTTACAATCAGCTATGTACATAATGAAAGAAAGTGGACTGAGACTCTCATCCTGCAGTAACCCCTACGTTACTTCGACTATCGGGATTTCTATACAGAGAGCGCAGAATTCTTATAAACTTCCTACTAACTCCAAGGGCAAGACGCTTGTTTTAAAGTTTCTTGTGGCTGACAGGGTTAAATAATCTAAATACCCCTATAATTAAGAGGATCCCTCTTGTCATCCGCTTTATGAAACATACACACGCCAAACTCTGACTGAGACCCATGAACAGAAACTCTCTCATTATTCAACACTTTATGAAAAATATTAGGCATATAATCCTCCTATTCCGGAGCCAATCTTTTAAAAAAGTCGTTATTTAAACCATCGTGACGCGCAATTTTGTTCAGTTCACAATGTGACAGAACTAGTTGCAATTCCGTAAATAAAAAATCGGTAACAATAAAAGGGTCGAGCACTAAAATATAATTATAGTATAATAGAAACCGGGGTGGTATGATATGTCATTTAAAATTATAGCACTTGCTAGTACTAATTCAGTTGTATACTCCAGCTTAGTGCCAAAAGCTCTCACTGTTTGCGAAAACTCCCCGTTGTACTTAAAACTTGATAGTTTTAAAAGATTTTATCTCGAATTCTCTTTCTTTGTTTATTTAATTTTCAATATATATGAATCACGAGCACTTAGATAGTATTTCAACGAATTTTTAGAGAGACTGCGCGAGTATAGTTTATATGTCTTGCAGGCGAGCTTCTTAAGATTACCGCACTTTGAGTTTAACAAAGAATCTCCATGATCAACCGATTTAAGAATTGGACAGAGTTCCTATGCATCAGCATACCTACCTCCTGCGCAGCTATCTTTATTGATACTATTAAATTATGGTTTAATTTTATATATTGTTATTATTATTTATGTAAATATGTGAATTAGTTTGTTTAAGTCAATTGTTATAAGAAGGTTGTTAGATTGGCTTGATAGGTTAAGAACTCTAAAATGATTAGTGCTGCGTCCAGCACCCGCTAAATATGTGACTTGAACGATATTGGCAGAGGGGGACCGATCATTGCAAAGAATGAAGTTTAGAGATTCCAGTAATTCTGCTAGCTTTTTCCACCGCCTATTTCGTTTAAGATCAAAAGATTCCCTCTCTGGCACAATATTTGTATTCAATCAAAGTTTCTCGTCCATGCAAATTTAAAGAGGCGATGAGAGCATTAGAATCTCCTGATAGTACAGCCTTGAAATTCTAGGAACACTCGCTGTGAAGTGTTATCAAACACTCTGTAATGAGGCAACACGAAATTGAGTGACCGCAGCTGTTAAAAAATAAAAGTTTCCTATGTATAATCTACAATTGCCCTCAAAAACTAGATCAATGAATAGTCATAAATTTCTGACTTCCGATTTGCTGTGTGAGTAGGCTAAACAATTTGAACTACAGTAACCGGACTTCAATTACATCTACCCTTGGTTTTCTCCTTTATAGTAGGGCTGTAATAAACATAGTACTTACTCATGAGTCGAAGTAATTGCACGGATTCATTTACCAACCAAGTTTAATCTAGACAGATCACGGAATAATTGGTTAAACATTTCATTTGACTTTCGTCTAAACTCAAAAGGTTACTAAAGCCACTTATATTTTAGTACCATGCTCTGAAAGGGTCACTAACAGATTTCACAAAACTTTGATTCTTGATAAGTCACTCAGAAGGATGTTTAGGAGCTTAGTTAAAAATTAAAAATTTACGAAATAGCTTTACATAAAAGTTGTGGGTATTTTAAAAACATATATTTTATGTCAAGTACATTTTGACTCTGCGAGTAATAGTTTTTGATAAAAACGTCGATAAATATGAAAAATCACAGCAATACAGCACAATATGTGGAGGTGTACCCCGGTGACTGTTCACAAAAATAATATGGTCAAACCCCTACCTCTTTACATCGTCTCGTGGGGGCGGGAAGCGCCCCTGTGACTGGTCAGAGAAATAATGTTGGTCAAATCCTTACCCCTTTCCAACGTTTCAAAGGTGCGGGAAAGGCACCCCTGTGACTGATCACAGAAATAATGTTGATCAAACCCTTTTTTCTTTCCAACTACTCGTGGGGGGCGAAAAGAGACCCCTGTGACTGGTCACCGAAATAATGTTAGTCAAACACGGAAAAAAATAATCTCTTAAATTTTAAGTGAGTATTCTCTGACTCCTGTATGCAGAGAAAAGCCTGCAAAGATTTCATGAAATTAGCTTAAATATTAGAAGAAAAGTTAATTGATTTTTAAAAACAGAATGACTAGAAAAATTCTTCTTAATCTCATTAAAAAGTATTTCAAAAACCAAGCGATCGTTTCTGGTAAATAATGAACATTTCACTAGAGTTTAAGAGACAGTCCAATAATTCTTACGAAAAGAGATTCAAGCAACGGGTTGGTAAACTATATTGAAAAGTCTATCAGAATTTATTTGATGGTGAAAAATTTTTGATATGATTTGTGAAAAAAAAATTATAAAACAAGTAAGCGAAGAATTGAGAAGACGGACTTAAAAAATACAGACGATAGTCACTGAAAAACTTTAAATGCGCAGTGAGCATTTTCCATAGCGGTGCGCATTTTACTCGTTTGGCACGCTACGCCTCTCTTGCGTTTTTTACTCAGCGCTATTGATTGTTATTTTATTTACTGCGAGGATATTTGTTAGATTGGGAATTTTCTTTGATCGGGAAATTATAGGGGATTTATTTTCTGATCGAGATTATTTTTAAATTCTTAGTTATAAGAGAAGCAGTGATTCAATCACATTAAATTAAGCTTTATATCATATTGCATAATACGAGATTCAAAATACACTGAAACCGCGTTTATTTACGCTCTCACTTATATACCCTCCCGCTTATATGTCTGCATAACTTCTTTATATCCTCTTGGCATCCAACACCTCACAGTAAGTACCACGTGACAAAGAAGCTAATCAGAGCGCATCGCTGCCATTTCCCCTTCGCTAAGCATCATTAGTGGCAACCTCTAATGGGAGGATATAAATGAATGTTTATGTGATCGGTCGGTGGATATAAGCGGGGTTCCAGTGTATTGCAATATTGATCATTAGAAGCCCTTGAAATCTGACAATTGAGTTTAATTTGCAGAGATAACTTATAAATTCGGGACAGAATTAGAAGTGCTTCGCACTTTAACGTACAGCATTTAAACTCGGTTGCCCTTTTAGGTTGGCCTTTGGTACACACTTTAAGTGTTCTAAACTGAAATTCAAGTTTGTTAGCCAGCCATTTTGGAGAAAAATTTAAAAAGTGAGCGCTTTTAGAAAATTTTTAAGACCATATGGCTAACATAGTCGTGCTTTCCTTTATTCTCTTAAAAAGTGTGTTATACCACAATCTTATCTAAGAAGTCATTCAAATTTTATCCGTCGATATTCGATGAAATCCATGAAAGACATTTTTCACATAAAGCCAATAGCTTTCCATCAGGATGAGAATGTAAAAAATATATATACTCAAGTAATTTGTCTCAAAATTTAAAAGTCAAATTTGTCAAAAAACGCCACCTATAATAGTATACACTAGCAGGTGATTTGCATCAGGCGAGAAAAAATACCTTCCTCCCGTGATGCGTATTTTCGAGTCTGTGTCAAGCAGTGTTCAATTCCCGCTTCACACTCTGGAAGCGCCTCGGTGGCCCATGCGGTGAACACTAGCCTAGAAAGGGAGTTGTTCATCTCCGGAGAGTCGTGGAACCGGTACCTCGAAAGAAAAAGGTTCTCTAAGTATTTAAGGCTGTTGCTCTGTGTGGTTCGAAACCCATCTTAAACTGCAGGTCCCCCTCCCACCACCAAGTAAGTGTGTGGGAGGTGTGTAAAGGAATAGGGAAGAAGGTACAAGAAAAATATAAACCCTTCGGGGACACATTACAAGATTCCATTCCGTTCCGATAAATTGTTTAAACAATTTATGTAAACATATAATTATCACAATGAAATTTTCTTTCACACCCCATAAACAATGCGCGAAAAAGTCATAATTAGCGCCAACAACTGGCAACACCCATTTTTTCACTAATGGGATTTTTTATGATCCTATAAAGCAGACTGATGATGTTGATATTTGAAAAGTGATATCTTATTCGCATTCTATGGCTAGTTGTGCAAAGAAATGTTGAGTTTTAAGTCGATTGAGATAATATTCAGGATTTCGAATAAAATTTACAAAAATGTCTTACTTTCTTACAAGAAAAACGTGTTAAACTGCATATAGATAAAAATTTTTTGATTTTGCAATCAGCAATTAAAAAAAAATTATTTTCGGAATGTACGTTTATTTGCGATTCAAAGATATGTTACTTGCAATAAAAATATTAAGATTAGAATAAGTTGTCTAATATTTTATTTTATGTTTTCAAACTAGATAAATGGAATAATTAAAATCCCCGTGGTATCAGAGCCAGCGCGTAATAGGGTGCAATGTATGTGGGCACACGTGCGGCCATGCTTAGCTCTTGGTGGGGAGGAGGGGGGGGACTAAAATGCATAAATAATTTGAAATTAAAGATTTTCACATCAGAAGTTTTTAAAACAAAATAATACCAACTTTATTTTTAAAATTTGACTACTTAAAAGTTAAAACTCGTTAAAATTCGTCGTTTAAAGGGCTCAATATTGAATAATGTAATAAAAAAAATTACTTTTTATTGGAAGCGACTACAATTGTACAATTTAAAATTTTTCATTGTGAAAGCTTTTGAAATTATAAATTTTTTAATGTGAAAGCTTCTGAAATTCTAAACTTTTAATGTTAATTGTTCTAAAAAATATGAGATTCGACTCTAATAAACGAGGAGGTAAAAATTGCAATTTAATTTATAATATTTTTATCTAGAAATTTCTCAGCCCAATGGATACTATATCTATCTTCAAGTAGATAAGTCTTAGTGCTTTGTTTCTGATCTTATTACTTAAATACCGTTAATTGTAAACAAAAAATGATGAATAAAATCTGTTCATGGTTCAAATTTTGCGAAAAACATTTTAACGAATTTTGTTTTTCATAAATAACGTATTTCTTTAAGAAAACGTGTATCTAAGTAATTTACAACAAAATATTAGAGAATCTACAATAATGCTTACCATCTTCTATTTCATTGATTTGTAAATTTTTTAATACTACATGTTTTAATTTTGCATTTAAAGCATCCTCAAAGTTAACATTTTTCTACTTTAAATACTTTACTCAAAAATTCAGTTTTAAACAGAAAATATTTCTTGTTTAAGAGAGTTATCACTATTCGAATTTGTAAAATAATTTATAAAAAATATTTTCAAAATAATTAATTTGTATATTTAAAGAATATTGTATGAAATCATTGAGCTATTAATTTACTTTAGTGAAATATAATTGTAAACTAGAGGCATAATTTTCACAAATCCCGATTGAGAGATTACTTTTATAAGTTGTTGAAATTATTTTCAAGTTCCAATTTTTACGACTTTTTGTTTTAATTTGAGAAATAAGCAGCGTTCAGAAAAATACTGTGATATAATTTTCTTAATTTGTTATGTTTAATTTTAATTTATTTTGTATAATGTATAATTGTTACCAACTCCGATCTTTTATACTGACTTTATCAAATTCTGACCCTGTTTCACCAAGTGAGAAGAAGTCAGCGGGCAGGTAAGCCACCTTTCATTTCAGTTCCCGAAAAAAAATAATAAGGCTAACAAGACGCACTTTTGGACATTTCATTTTATTTCCCGGAAGGCTTAGACGCATAGTGAGTGTTGCGGTAAGTCAGTCGAAATCAAATACACGGCATGAGCAATCTCCCTCTTCATCTCTGGTAATATAATATACTATTTTGTGCAAGGTGCGCGATAAGCGTAACTTTCGCGCGTTTAGATTTGACGCGGTGTAAACTGGCCTTTCGACGACGGTGACGCATGCAGACTTCGAGAGTGCCCTTAGCAACCCTTATCAGCGGACAGCAATGTGTTATTCCTGCCCGATGATGCAAGCGAGAATACGTTCGCCGAGCGCTCACCGTTGCAACCTTCATTGCTCCCAAACTCCATTACAGACATTTGTACTCGTTTAACGTCTTGTTTATCATTCACTAGGACAAAAAATATCGAGTGTGGCTTGACCAACGTATAGGGGTTAACGAACGTAGCCCTTGCCACACAATATACTATTACTTACACTATACTATAAAACAAAAAACTACTATTGTCAAGCATAATAATAAAAATTACTCTTTATGGGATTTTATCTTACGACAAATAATGGTAAAAAAGCTTAATGTTGCACTTATTATTAAATTATGGTTATAATTTTAACTTTTTATTTTCTGCAACAGACATATTATTTAAAATACAGTGTCATATACAGTGTCATATACAATGTCACATGCTGACTTTATATATAACGAGACAGCTATAAATATTGAATTATGACATACTTACGCCTACAAAGCAGAGGGAGTACTTAGATGTCGCCATGGTCCATAAAGTTAGTAGGCGCCTTGAGAAAATAACAACGTAATGTTTCGGCTTGGGATTATCCGAAGGTGATTTTCACAGCGAAAACTTTTTGTTAAATTATTCAAATAAATTATTTTCCATTTAACTACCCCGGTTGATGGTCTGTCCGGGGAATTTCTTCCTTTGCGGCGCAGAGGTAGCACTGCGGTGTGCTTCCGCACGTTGCAGTCCTATGGCCCTCTTTGCCGCATCTACAGTAGGCCCTCTTTCTGTCGAGACCCTCGCAACCTTCTGCTATATGGCCAAAACCTAGGCAGCGGTAGCACCTCTGGACCTTCGTCTTTTTGCGTATGCGGCAGGACACCCACCCTATCTTTAGGTTTCCTGTCCGCACTAGCTTCTAAAGGCCTTCTTAGTAAAGCTAACCTTTATTTCGCCACACGTAGCCTCACCAAAGTGTCTACGCACGGCATCTTCCACGTCATCCTCCTCCGTTACTGTGTTGAGGTCCAGAACTTCGACCTCAACACTGGGCACGAGTTCGGGTACGCGTCCCCTGTCCCAACCGCAAAGTTTATAGCAGCCGACAGCTTAGTTTTGCCCTCCGCTGCAAGCCCTAGCTCCACCAAGATCTCCGCCTCTGGTCTCCTTGACGCCCCTGATCTTCACTCCAAGCGCGTCAGGCTTCACTTTTTGCTTGAGGCCTCTAAGGACCTCAGCGAAGGTGAGACCCTCCGCTGGTTTGATAAAAATCGTGACGGGTCTAGATCGTCGCTGCTTCATTTCCTTCTCTCTTGCCTTTCGTACAGGTGTACGCCCTCATCCTTTTTGGGAGTTGAGGTTGTCACTTTTCCAGCGCGGGTCTTCGGCTTCTTTGTCATTGGCCTTCAGGTACTTGCTTTGACAAGACTCAGAGTGGGCTTCCTCTATCGCTTCCCACGATGGAGAGTGGGAATTTCCACGGTCTCTTCCGTCTGAGTCCCGCTTTGGCTTGTGTTCCTCTTGGCCTCCTGCTTTCGGGCCATTGCCGACCTTCTCGCCGGTCTCCCAACGTTCTCGACAAGATCCCTCTGAAGCCCTACGGTCGTCATAGAGTTATCTCGGAGTTGGTGCAGGATACTCTCCGCCTTCTTTAGTCCTTCCCTTATTGGGAGCCACATGTTCTTCTTTTCACTTCTAAATCACCATTTCGTTTATGGAGCCTTGCAACTGTTCTAAGAGATAGTATGTCTCTGAGAGTTTGACATCCATCTCAGAAATGTGCACCTTGTTAACTAAGAGTTCTCTCCTGTCCACCTCCTCCGTAACGTCCAAAGGACCTCCCAACTCCTCACACCCGCTCCTGTTTGAATTTATTTGTTTTTCCTCCATCTTATTCCCACGAGTAGCTAGGGAAGTATAGGTCCACCTCCACAAAGCCCCGCATGCGAGGGTAAGGTCTAGATACTCTAGGAGGCGACCTGGTATCCTAGAGACACCGTTCGAGACACTACTCTCTTGTGCCACTCAGTCCTCGGCACGGTTGTTCACGCCTTGACTTGGGGTTCAAGCGTGTTTGGTCCACGAGGCGTATTTTATTTCCGCCTTACTCTCTGTTTCCAGTGAGCATATACCAATCCACCGCCTGGGGACGCGCCAAGTAGGAGTATCATCTCCTCTTCACTACAGACAACTGTAGTTGTACTTGGATATACTGATGCCGATGCTGATGCTGATTCTTATGCTGATACTGATGCTGATTCTGATGCTGATGCTGACGTCGATGTTAATATTTATTTTTATTTTTAATTTGATTTTTATTTATTTTTTATTTTTATGTTTATTTTTATTTTTATTTTTATTTGTTTTAAATGATTATATTTTTTGCCTTGATAAGGGTGCTATATGATTTCCGAAACGTTGGTGATTATTTTTTATGAATATTCTTTTATGGTTATTTGATAATAGTAAAAACAAAAAGGACGAAATAAATAAAAAAGAGAAGGGTCAAATATGCATGTTTTGAGACTCCCTGAATACGAAAAACAGGTCTGTCTCCCTTTGGGTACAATAATTTTGAAAAAAATAATCTATTATATTGGCCTTTGGTAAACTCGTTATTGTCGTAAACTAAAGATTAAATTCTACACTCCGTAATTTTGGATTTAAATTCAAGAAGGGAGCGCATTTTGAATATTTTTGAGAAAATTTTTTAAAATCACAAGTTCTCTGTATAAAACGACATTTTTTAAATCAACAATTTCGCAGTATTTCAAAGATTCTCGAAAAAGGAGGTCTAGAAATGGGAGAATGAGACCATTTGAACTCCTATCTGACACAACGCTGCTGCGGGTTGGTGACCTTCTCAGCATAAAACACCAACCACCTATTACCCTGGTTTGACACTAATGCCCCCCCTCATTAATCAAAGCTTTTTGTGACTGTTGTTGTAACCAGAATATCTACTGTAGATGCTTTGAGAGACTCTTTTTGTGAATTATTAGGGGGTTGACGCAATAGGGCATCACAACTGCGATGTAGAACAACGATGCGATAGAAGATTTAATTCAGAAAGTCTTTCTCACGGAGGTTAGGGACCGTATTTGTAACATTTACATCGTAAAAATAACATTGAAAATGAGCAAATTCAGTTTATGAAAAAACGGCAGAAGTTGCAATACAATTTTTAATAATAGAAGTTATTTTTAAAGAATGTAATTTTTGTAAGCGATACAATGAAACTAAAACTGTTTGTACTGTAAAATTATATATTTCTGGAAATTATATACAATTGCAGGGAAAAACTCAAGTGCGAAGCACGAGGTTAGTAATGAGAATGTGCTCGTTGAAGCCAAAGGAGCTTTAACAAATAAGAATTTACAATTACTACATTACTTTTACCCATAATTTGACATTTAGTTTTAAAAAGTCTGTGCACAAGTGTGGGGAATATACAAGGACAGTGCGCGTGGCTCAAGCTAAAGATATTATTGAGCGCGAAGTGCGAGAAAAATATATTATCGACGCGAGAATCCACAGTTGTGAACCGTTTCGAATAGCATCGCCCATTTCGAATTTTTTAAATCCAGAATCAGATTTGAAATAAGCGACCCCAGAAATCTATGCGCTATCAAATTTAACTCTGATTCAAACAGTTTTAATATTTCATGTCCGAAATATTTGATTTGCCATTTTTAATTTTAAAAATCCAACTTTAAATTTGGATTCAGCGACCAAAAAAACATTTGCCCTGAAAATATCACGTGATTCTGAAGCGTTTTTTTCTCGAAAACATTTTTGACAAGAAATTTTCTTTTTCGCCTGACTAAAAAGGAGTTGAAATCATAATCTGAGTGCTTTTTGAAAAAAGTCCATTTTCGTTTTTCCCTGAAAACTGTACAATCTTCAAAGTATTCACAAATGTATTTTTTAACGAATCAGGAGTTACAGAAATAGCAAAAGTAAATTAATATGTATATAGTTATTTAAAAATATATTGAACGATTACCATTCAATAATCAAATTTGAAAAAGTAAATTTGCTTCACAGTGAAGCGCAAATGCAGCTTTAAGAATGAGAAGCAGCAAAGTAAATGTAAAAGTAATTTGGTCACTCTGTGAAATAACTTTTGGGGAACACTCTAGTGACTAACACAATCATACATAAAGCTTGCACACAATGCACAAATTGCTTGTTTTGGGGCCATATAATCCTGTCAGAAATTTATATTGTCGGATAAAAAATCAGAAAATCTAAAAACAGGCAAGCGGAGATGACCTTGGATTCGACCTGAGTGGAATCGAAATGGACGAGCTGTTGAACGAGATCAACGAGCGATTTCCTCGATCGCCCTGGACCAAAGAAATCTTGATCGAAATCGCTGCCAAGTGTTGCCAAAATGTTCCACTTTGCCATAAACAACCACCTTGTTTGTAAACTTCAGAAGATATTTACTCCGATAAGAGTTTCTGTTTCTGATTTAAATTTAATTTGAATTATTTGTGAAAATTATTTACAATTTTGATTAGTTGCATAGGAGGATAAATGCTGTGAAGAAAACTTAAAATAATAGTTTATAGAATTGCAAGGATTAAATCAATTATTTTATTTAATTCTTATTCAAAGCCATCATAACTGTTATGTTTCCAACTATAAATTGTTTACATTATGATTTAAAAAGTTGAAAATGTTCATCTTTAGAAAATCAATTTGATACTTGTGAACGTCCGCGAAGAAAGGGACCTCTTAAATAGTTTAGCTAGGCCGGTTCTGGTACCACTACGTAGTTCCAGCTGCCGCCGACATATGGCGCCACTGGTAAGTTCCCAGAAGTCGGTAGCTGCTCGTTCGGTAAGGTAGATTACAGTCATGGATCCATGATCAAGCCGGCAAGGCCCTGTTTTACCATCTATGTAGTTCAAGCTGTGGCCGACAGATGACGCTCATTGGTTCGGGGATTCGCCTTCATAAAACATAATTGGCCTATGTGAGCTTGGGGATTCTCGAAACTTCGACCTAATATTACCTATAGTTAAAATGCTTATTTATCTTATTTTAGTGGAAATAAGAAGGAGGTACAACCCTGCAATACCGACCGAGACATCAAATTTGAGGATTCTTAAGTTTTCGGAAAACAATCGAATCGTCTAGAAATTTCGATGTGATATCTGACCTTTTGAGGTTTTCTTTATCGTAAAACTTTCCAAAAGCATCGACATTGGACGTAGTCTCTAACGGCTTTGCACAAAACATCAATCGATATTTTCAAATTCCGCCAGAGTGATACATATTTAAAATTCAACGTCTCAAGCCTTTCCGAAGATTCTGTGTAGACGTGAAGGATTTTCTATTCAACGAATTTTTGAGAAGGCCTGTGACAAAGAAAGAATTATGTTCACAGAATATGAGTTCTAATGTTAATAATTTGAAACTCTGAATACTCCAATAACGGAATGTTTTTTCTTAATATTAAGCACTATGTGGGATTAGGTATTTCCCAGGTTCCAAAGCCTTCTAGAAATTTGCTTTTCTATAAGTCTCCATCGAAGTGAATCTATTGCCTCTGGGATTCTTATGAATTAAAAACTTTTTTTTTGAATACCTAAGTTATCAAGTATTGATGGAAATTTAACAAAAGGTGGCATGAATTCATGGTTCGCCTAACGCCGTGGATCTTTACAATACCGATCGATACATCAGATTCTGTGATTTCCCTGTTTTCTGAAAATAATCGAACCTCATGGAAATTTTGACATGAGCTCAACGAATTTTCTGTCTTAATTGTACTTTCTAGAGGGCTCGACATATAAAGAACGTAGAATCAATTTGGAATAGGATCTATAACAGGCACGCTAGAAGAATTAATCGGTGGCTTCTAGATGATTCGATTCCAATGCTTCTAACTCCCGCACACTAGAAGCATCCACGCAGTAGAGAATAAAACGCATGCGCACGGCGTCAGCGCTTTCAGTTTAACCTCTTCTTGCAATCTCAACGTTTCGTCTCGATGCATCTCGTAGTATATTTAATTATATAATTATTTAACAATCGTGTTTAAGACTTAAATTGTCACCTCGTTGTATTCAGGAGTATTTAATTATTTTAAGTGTTCAAGTGTTATCTCGATACATCGCGATGAATCTCAGTGCATACTAATTTAAAGATTTGATTGGTTTCTTAAGATGGCTAGAAGTAAACAAAGTGCAAGTATCCAAACGTGCGATTTCACCTATGAATTGATTTAATATACTTTTCAATTAAAACTATCTTGTATGTGTTATGCACAGTCTGTGGACAGGGCTTATAATAAGTCTGCTGCGCTTTGTAACTGCAGTATGAACAGTATAATCTCTAATGAACATGTTATCAATATTCGAATACCACCATTCAAGGGTTCATCGGATCATATGCAGGTAATGTCTTACTATATTACATAGTACGTATGATTCACACTCTGAAAAAATGTTCCAGTATACCTAACCTTAAAATTTTAATTATTATCTAAAAGCAAAATAAATAATGGAAAACTCATTTATTCAATCAGAAATACCATATTAATTTTTTTTAAACAAAATTTTATTAGGCCAAAAAAATAGGTAACAAAATAAACTTATAAAATTTGAATAACTTTTAGAGTTTATGTAAAAATGTGCAATGATAATTCAAAAATATATTTTAAACTTGAGTCGTTTTATAATTTTTTTCAAACAGATATTCCATCAATTAGGTTTTCTAATAGATTAAATATATTTTTTTCGTTTAATTATAAATGCCATACTTATTTTAAGATATTATATTTATGGATGCGCAGTATAATTGTGCATGTCTCGTAGATTTCTATGACACATGTGGATGCGCACAAGGTTGTGCAATGGACATCTATAGTACTTTTTGGATGCCCTTTATCATTTTTCAATACGTAGAGCTGCGTAGTGTAAATATATGTTACTAAAGGTTAGACAGGACACTTGTACGTCAGCGAGGCTAAGTGTTACTGTTTTTACGAATTCTGTAATACGGTTATGTTCCAAGCTAAATGCAGGTCAATCAGTGACCAGTTATTTACTGCCAGAGGATAATCGTTGATATCTCTGCTAAGATAGTGGTGGTGGTGGTGGTGGTGGTGGTGGTATTGACAGAGGTCGATTAAGTGTTGGGAGTTAAACTGGTTGAAGGAAGAATTGAAACAAAGATATTTTGACGATAGAGTACTGAAGGCACAGCAGCACCCTCTATTAATAATTAAATAGCTAATTGCTTGCTAATATATTATGTTTCTGTGACGTAATATGCGGATAATTGCTTGACACTCGGGACCTTGTAATGAATGACCAGAGTTAATGTAAAATCGCAAAGCATCTACAAGTTCATTAGGATCGGTATGAAGTATCATATAGCAGCATTCTTGACTTGGTTGAGAATCCATTTTAACTCCCCTCCTCCTTCTTCTCCTCCTCTTTATTATGATCAACATCATCAATAGCATCACTGTCATCACTATCATGTTCCTGATCCTGTTCCAATTCTTGTTGATCCTCATCCTCCTCATCATTCATATCATACTGCTTCTCATCTTCTTTCCTTCTTTACCCATGAAAGACTCAAGCTCATCATCATCATTGCGATATTCTATATTTTCTTTCTTAGAGTCACATTTGCGCTTTATAAGGTCACAAAGCTGCCTCGTGCACGGGAACCCCCCAATGCGTACTTTGCGCAATATGGGCAGAAGCATTCAGGAAAAAGAAATATAGGCAGATGATGACAGCGGTACAAGTGAGGGGTGCACTGAGAGTGGCTTGCTCTTACCACACCGTTTCGGAGTCCGCGGCCCTTGTGATTGCAGGGATAATACCCATAGACCTACTAGCCTTTGAAAGAAAGCAGATTTTTGAGAAACCTCCTGAAGTAGGAAAGGAGACTGCAAGAGATGAGGCTAGAATAGTAACACAAGAATACTGGCAACAACGGTGAAACAACGACCGCTGGGGCAGATGGACGGCAAAACTTATCCATGACCTAAGGGTATGGATACAACGTAACCATGGAGAGGTAAACTATTACCTGACACAGTTTCTATCAGGGCATGGCTATTTTTGGGCCTACCTCCATGCGATGAAAAAGGTGCAAAAGCCGAAGTGTATCTACTGCGAAGCCGATCGCGACGACGCAGAGCACACTTTCTATGACTGTGTTCGCTGGACAGAGTACCGAGAGGGGCTCGAAATGGTAGCAGGACGTCTAATACCGGAAACTGTGATATCAGTAATGGTGCGAAGTGAGGAGGCTTGGGATGCAATAGCCACCTACGTAGAAAGATTTCTGCAGCAGAAGAAAGCAGAAATGGATGTGGCAGAACAAGAGCCCTAAATAAGCGAAAGAACCATGCCTAAAGACGTGTTATATCTTAGTTGGAACAGGAATTAAGAAGCTTCCCTTTCTCTAGTTTCTTTTGTTTGTTTTGCAGGACAGGAGACTTTCTCACAGGGTCGAAGGCCGGCGAGCCCAAGAAGAGACATATGTCTCTTCTACCGAGGACGAGGTGGAACTGCGGCCTACAACAAAGGGCAGAGCGGAGTTCTCGGCTGCCGTAAAGGAGGCGATCAGCGAAGGGGGTAACGTGCGCGAGCTCATCCCCCGCACCGAGGAGATCGAAGCGGCCGTGAGACGCCACTTCGAAAACCAAGTTGTCGGAGATGTGAAGGTCAGCTTCACGAGCTTTCCTTTCACTGCTTTCTTTCAGAGGCTATCTGAAGGCACTCGTGGAACTGTCAGAAGAGCTGGCTGCAAGGCACACAGTACACCTGAAGGTAGGATGGATGTCCTGCCGTGTAAGGAAAAAGATTGAGACCACAAGATACTACCGCTGCCTAGGCTTCGGCCACATAGCAGAGAAATGTCAGGGTCCAGATAGGACCAAAGCGTGCTGGCGATGCGGAAAAGAGGGGCATAAAGCTGCAGCATGCGAAAGCACACCGCAGTGCTTCCTCTGTGCCGCAAAAAGAGATAAGCCACAGACAAAACATCGTTCGGGTACAAGGAGTTGCTTGGCGTTCAGAGAGGCAGCCTCGTTGAGGAAGCCTCTTGGACGTTCAAGCTAACATCGTTTGCTGGGCAGGTCCAATTAAAAGTCCAGATAGCCAGGAGAAGACCAAGTTGGCATAAAAGCAGAAGGCCGAAGCACGGCTAAAGAAAGGCACCCCCTGAAGTAATGCGAAAGCGGTTCCAGGGGGAATCATATCAATATCTTGACACTACCGAGAAGTGCGGACCCTTCTCGGTGTGTGATAGCACATTTTTCACCTTCACTCGAAAAAAATATAAAAAAATAGGGACCAGAAAAACCAGACTAAGCAATAGAACTCGGCTGGAAGCGGTGTTAATCAAACCCGTTGAAGGAAAATCATATGCCGTGGTACTGAGCGACATGAAGTCCAAGACGGCTATCCACTCCATCCGCAGAACGAGGGAGGGAGGCGTTCTTCTTAAACTCGGGAAACTGACGAAAGATACGCAAGCCTTCGCAAAAGCAGTAGGAGAAAAAATAGGCGACGCCGGCGCAGTCAAAAGCATGGTGCCAAGGACTACGCTGGAACTCATGGACCTTGATGCCGTGACAGCGAAAGAAGATGTCGAGGAGGCATTGAAAAACAGCCTTGAAGGCCATTGAGGCATCAGAGTCTCGGTTACTAAACCGCAAAAATGTGGACAAATTCTGGCCTTTGCTGAAATGGGCGAGAGAAAGGCCAATAAGCTTCTGAAAACCTCGCGGATAAAAGTGGGCTGGGTAAACAGCCGGATAAGGCAGAGCACTCGTGTAGCCCGCTGCTACAAGTGCCTTGGATACGGACATCAATCCAATGACTGCAAAGGTACGATTCGCAGCGGACTCTGCAACAAGCGTGGCACAAAAGGGCATAAGGGAGCCACGTGCACGTCCGAACACCGGTGCGTGCTGTGTGCCGAACTAAAGGAGGAAACCCTGCCCCTGAATCATGTTCCTGAATTAGGTACTTGCAAATTCTTCAGGCAAGAGCTGAGCAAGGCCAGAAAAACCAAAATATGATAAAGGTTCTCCAGACCAACATCAACAGGAGTCAAACGGTTAACGATCTCCATACGCAACACGCACGCGAGAGAGAGGTTGATCTGGTCGTAGTAAGTGACCAGTACACGAACAGGAAAATTCCAACATGGTTTTCAGACTCTGAATACCGCAGCCATATGGATAGCAAACCCAAAAATAGGGCCTGTGGATCATCACGGTTCCGGAGACGGTTTCGTGTGGGTGAGCATAAAAGACATAACATACGTAAGCTGCTACCTTACCCCGAATGAAAGGATCCAGGAATTCCAGCACAAACTGGACCTTCTGGAGGAGATGATACGCCGCAAGAAAGGGAACCTAATGGTCGCAGGAGACTTCAACGCGAAACCTATTGAATGGGGTATGCCAAAAACCGATATAAGAGGAAAGCGACTGGTAGAAATGATTGCCAGGCTTCAGTTAATAGTTCTGAATACGGAAAAGACCACTAGCTTCAGACGCCCCGGTTGCAGAGAGTCCATATTGGACATTACCCACGCTTCGGAACGCCTGTCTCCCCTTACGAAAAACTGGAAAGTACTGGAAGAATACACTAGCAGTGATCAACAGTATATATACCTCGAAGTGAGATAAAATGAAAGTAGATCCGTATCAAGGCAAGCGCGTTGGGTGGAATGTCTCCAAAATGGACGAAGGTGCACTATCCCGAGTGATCATAGAGGGGTAGATTTCCTCAAATCACTTATCAGTAGCGTAAAGGATCCACAAGGAGTGGAGAGACTTGTCCAGGGGACGATGAGACTTTTGCATCGAGCTTGTGACGAAGCAATGCAGCGACGAAAGCCACGCGAAAGTCGACAGCCCAACTACTGGTGGAATCAGGAAATCTCGGAATTCAGGGGAAAGTGCCTACAGAGCAGAAGAAAAGTCACCCGATCTAGGAATCGAAACACTGGCGAAAAAGTTAAAAGGAACGTAGAGTTTAAGAACGCGAAAAAAGAGTTACGCAAAGCTATCAAACTGAGTAAAGCCCAGAGCTGGGGAGAACTAATCCAAGAAGTGGATAGTGATCCTTAGGGCTTAGGGTACAGGATAGTGACGCGAAAGCTTGTAGCATTATCGGCATGCACTAACATGGAAGCCGAGGTAATGCAGACTATAGTCGATGGACTCTTCCCAAATCATCCGATTAGGAGAGAGGACAAGGAAGAAATATCTGACACCAAAGTGCCACCCTTTAGTGAAGAGGAGCTAATGGTAGCAGTGCGCTCCCTAAAGAAGGGAAAGGCAACAGAGCCAGACGGCATAACAGCTAAGGTATTAAAAGTCATAGCCTGGAAGAGTCCACAAGTACTACTAGAGATGTACAACTACTGTCTAAACGCTGGAATGTTTCACAAAAAATGGAAGATACAGCGATTAGTTCTTATCAGAAAAAACAAGGAAGACCCAAAAACACCTGGTGCGTACAGACCGCTGTGCATCCTAACACAGCAGGCAAGCTCATCGAAAAAATGCTAAAACCCCGCCTAACGACAGCCATAGTCCAAAAAGCATTATGGATTTAGAAGAGGATACTCAACAGTAGATTCAATCCGAGAGATTTTGAATTCAGTAAATCAGGCTCAGCAAGGAAATTATTCTACTAGGAGTATCGTCCTTTTGACCACGTTGGACGTTATGAATGCATGCAACTGTGACAGAGCCCTGGTGTATGACACCACGGAAGGACCAAAGAAGAGGAAAGTGACAGCTGGGGTTTCCCAAGGATCGGTCCTAGGATCTGATCTCTGGAACATATTGTACGTTGGAATTCTACGAATGGAGATGCGAGAGAGTACATACTTCTCCAGATATGCCTATGACATCTTAGCAGTGATTGTTGCACGGGACATAGAGAAAATCCAGTGGAAGCTAAATCAAGTCATGCGCCGAGTGACAAGGTGGATCGAAGGTCATGGGCTCGATCTAGCTACGGAGAAAACCGAGTTCGTCCTAATCACCAGAAAACAGATACCAACCGCGGTACCAATGCAGGTGGGCTCAATGAAGATCCAGACGAAACTCGTCGTGAAACACCTCGGCCTCAAAATGGATACGAGATGACTTCTGATGTCCATCACACATTCCATCATGCTATATGGATGTGAAATCCGGGCTGAAGCGTTGAAGGTGAAGAAATACCGACACCGGATGGCAACAGTGCAGAAGACAGGTGCGCAACGAATTATTTCGTCCTATCGCACAGTTTCAGAACCAGCTACACTGGTCATCGCCGGAGTGATACCAATAGCACTGTTGGCTTTCGAGAAGAAGCAGATTGTTGAAACCTCTACGGATGTGGAGAAAAAAACCGCCAAAGTCGAAGCCAGAACACTTCCCCCCAAGTTAGATGTGTGTATCGACCGCAAACATGGAGAAGTTGGGTATTATTTGACACAATTCTTGACGGGGCACGGCTACTTTTGAGAATATCTTCACACAGTGAATAAAACAACAAGCCCGGAATGCGTATACGGTGACGCGGGAAGCGACAAGGTATACCACACCTTCTTCCAGTGTGAAAGATGGACAGAACATCGTAGAAAGTTTGAAATGACTGTTGGCCCCATCACGCCTAAAAACATCATAGGTCTAATACTCAAAAGCGAAGACCATTGGGCTAGAGTCGATGAATATGTACAGGAGGTACTTCGACAGAAGAAGTATGAAGAGAACCAACGCAACGCTTTTGCTACTCTGTAGAGAAAGTCACGCATAAAAGGAAGAAAATCGGGATGCCAAAGACCGACGAGCCCGATGCGCGATATCCTCACGCTACTGAGGTCGATGCGTGCATCTCGATTCTTCCGGACAGCAAGGTGACACAGACTAGAAGATACAGATGGACCAACTATTTTCATGTACATAATGGCTGGACAGAGCAGGTTATGCCATGTAGGCAATAGGAAGGTGGCAGCCGAATCACGGCTTAGTTTGCCATTGACCTGGGACTCTGAAGTAATGCTTCATTTATAATCATTCATCTTTTATTTCAATCTGTCTTGGTTTAATTTCAGACTTTAGTTCAGGCAACACTAGATTAACTTTTTCATTAGTAGAATCTTTAGTAATGTTTACTAGTCTCTGCACTGGTGATATTATAGGCTTAAACGATTCTTTCAACATACTTTCATTTTTGGATTTATATCTTTTTAGTATTCGATGCTTCCATCGTATTGCATTACTTGTTTTAACAATTTGACGTATCCATCTGCTTCTTGAAATACATGTTGAGCTGGATGCAGCTGAATCAAGAATGATCAACTGATTTTGCTACGTTTCTATTTATAACAATAAGGCACTTGAATATTCACCACAATGACCATAGTCAAGACTAGTTGAGAAGAAACCTTCTATTCAGTACTTTACCACCATCACAACTACCACCACCATCACCACGACCCCCTTACCACCAGATCCACCACCTAAACCATCACCTCCACCACCATCATCACAAGTAGAGTGAACCCTCGAGATAGTGCCCCCTGACATTGTCCTTCTGAGAATTTGCGCCACGTTGCAAGTAGAGGTAAAAGGAGCTGCGGTGGGTGAGCGGCAGTCGATCAGGCGTGAGCAAAAAAAGCGTTTCCTATCTGGGTAATTCCTCCAGACGCAAGACGGACCTAGGCTCAGAGTTTCACTGTATTTGTACTGTAAGAGAATGAATAAACCTTTTTAAAGGGAAAAATTGTTTACTGATTAAATAGATATATATATATTTGGTTGATTATGTAAAAAATAGGTTCATTTTATAATTACCTTTCTTTTATATAATTTATACAGCCATCCAGACAAGAAAGGTCGCAAATACATTTTCGACGAATCACCCGGTTAACTAGCCTAAAATTTGACCTTTAAAATACGTGGGAAAATAATTTTTTCTCCTTTTAAAAGTTTCAATCTTGTACACACTTAAATTTCCCGCAACTTTTTGCTTTTCCTCAAATTTAACTGACTTTATGCTGCTGTCAACTGTTACCAGTCCGCACTTATCGGCTGTGGTATCTTAGCAAAGATATGAACCATTATCCTCTGGTACTAAATGACTGGTCACTGATTTACCTGCATTTAGCTGTGAACAGAAAAGTATTACAGAATTGGTAAAAACAGTATCACATAGCCTCGATGACGTACAAGTGTCCTGTGTAGGCTTTAATAACATATATTTACACTATGCAGCTCTACGTACTGTAAAATGATAAAACGAATCCAAAAAGTACTATATATGTCCATTGTTCACCCTTGGGCGCATCCATAAGCATCATACATTGAAATAAGTATGGCATTTATAATAAACAAAATATATTCAATCACTTAGAAAAACTAATTGATCGAATACCTTTTTGGAAAAAATTATAATACGACTCAAGTTTAAAACATATTTTTGAATAAGCATTACACATTTTTCTATAAGCTGTAAAAGTTATTCCAATTTTATAAGCTTATCTTGTTACTTGTTTTTTTTGGCCTAATAAAATTTTGTTTAAATAAAAATGAAATAAATATGGCATTTCTGATTTAATAAATGAGTTTCCTATCATTTATTTTGCTTTTATATAATAATTATAATTTTAAGGTTATGTATACTCAGAAACATTTTCAAAGGTTAAATGATCAAACTTCTAATAAAGCTATAAAAAATGCATCACATGTTTAACTAGAACATTTTGTCACACGTGAATCATACGTGCTAATTAATATAGTAAAACATTACCTGAATAGGATTTGATGAATCCTTGAATGGTGGTAGTGGAATATTGATAACGACATGTTCATTAGAGATTATACTGGTCATACTGCAGTTATAAAGCGCAGTAGGCTCATTATAAGCCCTGTCACTAGACTGTTCACGACACATACAAGATCGTTTTAATTAAAACGTATATTAAATAAATTCATAGGCGAAAACGTACGTTTGGATACTTAGACTTTGTTTATTATTAGCCATCTTAAGAAACCATTCAAACTTTTAAATTCGTGTGCACTATGATGCACCGCGATGTACCGAGATAACATTTAAACACGTCAAGTAATTAAATACCCCTAAATGCGCCGAGGTGACAATTTAAGTCTTGAACACGATTCTTAAGTAATTATATAATTAAATACATTCCAAGATGCATCGAGACGAAACGTTGAGATTGCAAGAAGAGGTTAAAATGAGAGCGCAGACGCCGTGCGCATGCGTTCTGTTCTCTACTGCGTGGATGCTTGTAGTATGCGCGAATGAAAAGCATCGAAATAGAGAAAACATCGTGCGCAAAGGATTGTGCGTGATTGTTTCTAATTTCCTGTGTGAATTCCAGCTGATGTATCGAAAATCATCTAGAATCCACCGAATAATCTTTCTAGCACGACTATTATAGATCCTATTTAAAATTGATGCTCCTGTCTTTATATAGCGAGCCTTCTAAAAAGTACATTCGAGATAGAAAAGTCGATGAGCTCATGTTAAAATTTCTATGAGGTTCGATTATTTTTCAGAAACCGGGATATCCTCAGAATCTGTTGTATCGATCGGTATTGTAGGGATCCATGGCGTTAAGCAAACCGTGAATTCGTTCCACCTTTCTTAAAATTTCCATCAATACTTAATAACTTAGATGTTCAAAAAAAAATTTTAATGCATAAGAATCTCAAAGGCAATAGATTCACTTAGGTCGAAACTTATAGAAAAGAAAATTTCTAGAAGGCTTTGGAACTTGAGAAATCCCTAATTCCACGTACGCCAACTTCATAAAAGTTTATTGTGGATTCGGTCGATAAAATAGGAACCATCCATTAATTTTAAAATCCGAAAAAACTCCAATTGCAAAGCCGTTAGAGACTGTGTCCAATGGCGATGCTTCTGAAAAGTTTTACGATAAAGAAAACCTTAAAAGGAAGAGCTAATGTTGCAAACCTTCCAGAAACTTCGATGCATAGAAAATCATCAGTCATCACATCGAAATTTCTAGAAGGTTCAATTATTTTCCGAAAACTTGGGAATCCTCGAATTTGATGTCTCGGTCGGTACTGCAGGGTCCTACTTCCTTCTTATTGTCACTAACATGAGATAAGTAAGCATTTTACCAATAGGTAATATAAGGTCGAAGTTTCGAGAATACCCTAGCTCAGATAAGCCAAGTATTTTTCAGCAGGGGAATTCCCGATCCCACGAGTGCCATCTGTCGGCCACATCTGGAACTACACATATGGTAAAACAGGGACTCACCTGTATCGGAACTTAGCAGTGGCGTCATCTGTCGACGGCAGCTAGAACTACGTAGTAGTGTCCCAGAACCGGCCTTCATAACTACTCTCTTATGGTGACCCTGTGTTGGACCGCCTCTTGAATTGATTCTCCTACAAAATGAAGCTACAGCGCGTTAGATCCCTTTATTCGCGGATTGTCACATTTAGAAAAAAAGAACATTTCAAATGGCCATTAGCTAAATATTACAAATCCATTTTTTTTATAATATTGTTCAAAGCAACTAAAACTTCGAGAAAATTGCTACTTCCAGATTTAGAGTTCACATTTTTTGTCAAATCCCTTTGGGTAGCACAGTAAAAAAGGATCAATTTTGTTGCAGAACACTTTGTTCTAACGATCAGTTGACTCTCGAGATCATAGTGATCTTTCCATTTGGATCAATTTGATGGTATGTCTTGGTTCGTTTTTCGGACTAAACAAAATGGCCACAAATTCTTTGCGCTGGTTTCACAATCACATAAACTAAAAATTGAGCCTAACCGTACGCAAGTGACAACTACATTTAACAAATGATACTTTCTAATATAACATTTCGATATTTTTTTAACTTTGTAAATACACTGCACGATCAGACACCATAAAAAGCTTGCATTATGAGCTAAATTACTGTAAGAATGTCATCCACCTTGGTTTGACTTCGTATATGATCCCAAATCAGATCATTATGATCTCAAAAGTCGATCATTCACTCCGTCCAATCAAAATGCTATTGAATTCGGTATCATTTTTGTTGCATATCAAAATGATATTCATTTCGACATCCTTTTGAACACTTTTTTACTGTGAGGGGACATTGCCTTCTATTGGAAATCTTGAAGACAATTCCAAGCCAACTGAGAGAGATTCATTGATAGAATAGATGCGTAATCGATATACCTTTTCTTACCGGTCAAGAAAAACACGTTGGACACAGAAAAAACAAACACTTAATTTAAGTCTAAAATTGAAATTATTTTAAGGTGTCAAGAAGAGAAGTATATTAAACCTGGAACTAAGAATATTTTTTTTAATCATTAAACTACGTAAACATAAAGAATGAAATGCAGGGAGTAAAGAACTAAAATTAATACGATACTGTTAATTACGATAGTGTCCAGCTTTCTCAATCAAAAGTTCTTCCAACTTTAAAGTTTTTGTTTGAAAATTGCTATAGTTACAAAATGCAAATTTATTTTCAATTCTCAATTGTTTTAAATTATAGGTTTGCATTTTTTCGGATCGAATATAATATTTTCGATTCAACGTGTGTTCATTTTCGGATCGGTTTATTCGATTCGATCGACCCACCAATCGAATGTCGAAAACGTCGCTTTGAATTTTTCGATTCGATCGGCCCGTGGCTCGAATGTCGAAACCCGAAATTCGACGTCCAATTCGACATCCAATAATACCTTCGAATCGGTTTTTCGATTGGAACGGCCCGTGCGTCGGAGAATCCCATATTAGATGTGCTTAGTTCCCATAAATAAATTAATCAAAAATGTACATGTGAAAACAGATGAAAGAATTATCAAACATAGTTTCTCTTTAAATGAATAACGTTTGCAATTCGAAAGAATGTACATCTCTACATTTGAAATGAACATCTTTTTTATTTTAACCTTTTTCTACATTTTAAAAAAACATCTTTAAATGAATAACGTTTGCAATTCGAAAGAATGTATATCTCTACAAAATTAAGAGTTTTTAAATCACGAATACATATTCTGTCAATTATTTCACATATGATTTTAAAAAATAACTAACTTAATGAAATAAAAGTTTCAGCGATCAATGATTAATGTTTCATTTATACTTATTTGAAATGTTTCTCAACCATATTATAAGATTTTTATTATATAACCAAAAAATCGAAATTTCTAAAGCTTTTCCTTGAATTCCAAATGTGGAGAATTCAGGAAATAAAATGTTAAGGGAATTTAACAATCAAATCTTTAGAATTGGAAAACCGAAGAAAATTTAAAATTTGATTTTGAAAATTTTTATTTTGTTTTCATTTTCAACACTTTAAAATTCAGCTGTTAAAAAAAACTGTAAAAAATTCCACTTTATATTTTCTTTAATTGTCTACAGTTTAACCTTTTAATAAAAACAAGTGATACACATGTTACACTCACATAATTTTTTATGAAAATTTAATAAATTAGGAAAAAATGTTTGAACGGAGAATTTTTCCCAACGATAAAAGTGGCGACATTTATTTTGTATATTTTAAAATATTTTGTTTTGGCTGGTGAATGAATAATTAAAGCTAGGGGCCCTTATCAATCCTTACCATTTGATGTGTAGAATTTAAAGTTTGTTAATTCAGTACTTTACCATTTTGAATGGTTTATATTAAGATAATGTTTATTTTGAAACCCTTAAAATAAAAACTATTTTAATTAGAAGACTTCTATATTAAAACATGTTTATTAATAAACGAATGAATAAGGAGTTTTTGAATAGCAAAATTTTTAAGCTTTTATTTGGAATATTTGAAAATGTTGAATTTCAACTTGAATTTAAATTCCCTGGAAATTATAATTAAAAAATTGTATTTAACTTTATCACAAACGCAATATAAGGATATGAATGGTAAGGCCCAATACTAGAAAGCTCGACTTTGTAAGTGACTAATTGAAAAACAATAATATTTGTCGAAGTTTTCATATTTAAATTATATTAAAAAAGAAATTTACAAATATTATTATAATTTAAGATGATAAATTATTGTAAATTTGGTCTGAAATCGATTGCAGGGTGCCAAACAACTGTAAACAAAAAATGTCATCTGCAAATCATTTTTATTTAAAAGAGGTAAACACCAGTTAAAATTGGATCAATTTTCTTTTTATAATATTGTACAAAAATATTATAGGATACAATTGTTAAAATTTTAAATTCAATACTATTAATCCAAATTCCAAAAATTTATAATACAAATGTTTTCAAACCTGTTATTTGATGAAAGAAATTAAAATAAGACTAGGATCCTCTTTATAATTCTAGCTTGAGAATATTAAATTAAAAAATTATTATTATAAACCTGTAAAGTCTGTAAAAATTATTACACAAATTTTAACATGAGTAATATCTCCGGAACTATTATTAATAGTTGCTATGTAATCAGATAAAAAAATTTAATTACTGATTCAAAATTAATCACAGGTTTATGTTTATTTTTGAACTATATATAGGTCGCGTTATACAAACCAATAGATTGATACAGTGTTGTCCTCATGTCTCTCTGGATTGAATCGGAAATACCTGTCCGACTGTAGGACGGATCGAATTCGTTTTTTTCGACGTTCGAACTGCATGCAATATCGGTTTGAAATCGGACGAAATTTGTTTTTTGATACACGTCTATTTTAAATCGTAAATTGCTGGAATTTAAAAATGTTAAACTTATAATGGTTACATATTAAAATAAGTTAACTCTGATAGATATTGTACGTGCAATTTAGAAATGGAAATTTTCGAGCATTGCACATTTTTATTCCTTGATTTAAATCATTCAACTTAGAATATGTTTTCATGTTAAATACTTGAAATTCCAAGTTATTGTAATTAACTTAGAATTAAAATTTGTCACCATATGCAATTTGGCGATTAATGTACTACACCTAAGTTATATATCACTTATGGAATTGCCACATATTGGTATTTAATAAAAGTAAATTATTCTATTACTTTAAATGATGTTCAGCTATTTTTGATTACCTTTGGAATGCTCCCTAAAAAAAAGATCGATTTAGTTGTAAAAAAGCGAACAAAACCAAAATAAGCGATAGGGTAAATGTCTCATTTTGGGCGGGTGACCCAGTTTCGGCGAATTATCAGATACTATAGCTAAATACCTGAAAGTTGTACAGGTAATGACACTAGCAATAGTTTAATCACATACTAGAATGGGTTACATATATTTTTGATACAGGTTTTATCGTAATTTTATTATGTATTCGTATTGATTGAATACAATATTATGGGGACCCTGCGTCACGAAACCACAGTTGAATAGCCCATCTACACTTCGCATAGCCGTGGATCTTCTGCCCACTTGACGCATGTTGGGTTTTCTATCTATACAGTGCATACACTAAAAGAAATAGTTTCAGGCTTATGATAATCCGAGTTTGCTTCATAATTTCTATCTGAATTAGAAAGAAAATTGTGCTGTCTCAGCTATATCAATTTGAGCATTATTACTTACGCATAAGAAAATCACAAAGACTAATATGACAACGAAAGTTGATTAGACTGAAACGATTTAGTTAAGAAAAGTGTAGTATTACCCATATGATTAAAATATCAAAATATTATAATGTAGGTACAAGCATTCTATGCTGCGGTCGCACGATCGTATTGAATGTATACTTTAATCAAATATCTATTTGAAAGAATAGTGCGTTTAAGCGCTGCATTGGGCATCCGGCTGTTTGCTTGACTCAGCCACAGTGTTTCCAGAAGTGGGATTTTTCGGCCCCCACCACTCTCCCATATGACAGCAAAACATTCAAACGCAGCCTGTCGGTGAGTCGGCTCTGCTACATGTTGCGTAGGCCAGCCTCTTGCAGAGCCTGAAGCCGAGCTCCCCCGAGCTCACGATTCGTTTTCGGTGGCTAACTGGCAAATCTGGCTATTAGAAGGAGTTTTTAGGTAAAGTGAATCTTTCAGGGTGTCAAGAGAATGAAAGTATCTTCTTAGAAAAAACTTAAATGATTGTTTTAAAATTAATTCGAAACGAAAATTGAAAAAAGATTACGAAGCATTTTTGATTATTCATGATGGGGAATTATTTTAACCAACTTATTTCTTATTATTTCCTAACATTTTTTTAGGACGGCAAACTCAGGCAAAATTGGAATATTTTTAAAGACTACAAGATTAGAAGGTCTGAAAAGATTAGAAAAACAGAATTATTTTCCTAATTATCGTGTGAAAATTTTTAATGATTTTTTTTAAACATGTACTTTAAAAAAATTAAAGAAGATTTTTAAACACATCAAACGATTTCCTGGAATTTCGAAAAAGAGTGTAGAAGGTTTTAAAGCCAAATGCTTCAATTCGGTAAGATAAAAAAGTTTAAAAAATTTTAATAATTTAGTAAATAAGAATGTTATTTAGAAAGTAAATTATAGTTTTAGAAATGTAGGATAAACTTAAGAAGCTTCAAAAGAATTTTGAAAGGTGTCAAGAGAATAAACAAAGTTTTTTAAAATCCTTGGAAAAATTTAGAAGACTACAGGAAATTTGTTTTTATATTTTGAATGATTTTTCCAATTTTGATTCTGGCCTGAGGTCAAAGTGGATACAACAAATCATCGTGAAATTTCAAATTTCATTTCTTAATTTCTTTTAATTTTACGACATTTGTGTACCATGTTTGACCTAAGGAAATAAATTTTAGGAATAAAATTATAAAAATATCCCCATTAGTCAGGAAAATGCTATGAAGAATCGCCTTTTTAATTATACAAAAAACGTTCAAAAATGTTAACAAACGATTGTACAGATATGGCTTTAACCTTGTAGACCATTTATGAAATAGAAATTTTTTTCGTTGTTTTTCAGCATATGATTTTGCCCTAAATATAAAGCAGATTAAAATACACTTAAAAATAAAAATAAGAAAGTTCAGAAATCCCACACATTTTTTAATAAAATTCCTTTCCACACCACCTTCAAAGGAAAATTTTTACAACATTTTTCTCAAATGATAAATCTTTAGAACTAAAATGGTAAGATGAAAATGTACCATTAATTATGGATGCTTAATTGACGTCAGTTCCCTTAGTTCATACACTTGAGAATTAGAGAATATCTTTTTCGCAAACAAAAAGTATGAAAATCATTCGTTTAACGACTTTTCCTATTATTTATTAATTTTACACATATGTTACATTTTATCAAGATTTAAAATAAAAATCTTAAAAGCTAAGAGCAATTAAATACTAAAATTTTAATATTGCCAAATTTTTAGAAATAATTTATGAAATTTTGTATGTACTTCAAATAAACTTTTTTGTTAAATCCATACAACTCATTTCAAGTAAACAAATTATATCTCTAACCATAAAATGATGTATCTTTTTTTGAATTAAAAAAGTTTTTAAAGTTAGGGAATAGATTTCAGGAAAAATTGTGATTACAGCCTATAATAGCATGAAAGGAGATGCGTCAAAAAAGGAACCTAAAGAACTATAAACATTTTAATTTTATTCAATTTTACAAAACATTAGGAAAAATTCGAGTATTTTAAAAGGTGCTTTAAGCATTCAGAAGTTTGCAATAAATCAAGAAATGTTTGAGCATTCTAGATGTAAAAAACGTGACTTATATAATAATATAATTGTATTTAATCGAGTATTTACATTTTTGTAAACTTTTTATCTTATCAAATTGTAACATTTTGCCTTTCTACACTCTTCTTTAAAATTTTAGGAAATGGTTTAATGTGTTTTAAAATATTCTTGAATTTTCTTTATAAGTACATTTTTTATAACAAAAAATCATTAAAAAATTTTACACGAATATTAGGACAAATACTTTCTTTTCTAAACTTGTCAGACCTTCTAATCTTCTGCTTTTCTAATCTGTAAAAAATAATCAAATTTTTCGTATTTTTTTAAATTTTGCAAAATTAAACAAATTTGCCTTTAAAATTTTGTCAGATGCTTCGACAATGTCTGAAATCTTTTGTAATGTTTTGAAATGTTTTAAAATAAATTTCTTTGGATGGAAGCTTCGCAAGGCCGCAAGACGACAGAGTGGGTCCAAATCCTGCGCTTTAGATCCAACGACCATCGTCCCACTTTTTCAAATAAACTCTTAGAATTAAATTTTTCGAAATAAAAAGTTATTTTACATTTTAATTATTTTCGTGCCAAAGCTAGAATAAGATCAAGAAGCAGTTCCGTAAAACAATCTCTTAAAATTTCGCTCCGTGTAGAAATCTAAAAGAATTTTTTTCTTACTCTCGTGAAACCTTAAAAAATTCTTAAAATTTTTGAATCGTTTGAAAATTTCTGAATATTTCTTAAACTTATTTAAGTTTAAAAGCAGATTTTCTAAACCAACATAAATATAACAAAAATGTGCGCAATTAGGCTTAATAATACTTATTTTCCTTATTTTTTCTAAAATTATATGATATGGTAAAATTGAAAAATTTTGCTTAAAATATTTTTTGCTTTAAATAATTAAAACAATTTGTAATCTTTTTTCAATTTAATCTCAGAGTTTATTCTAATCCATTTTTGTTTAAAAATTAGCCTTTTTTAATTGAAATTCCAACTATATGTTTCAAAATTTAACTGTTGTATTGTAAATTCGATTGTTTTTTTCTCAAAATATTTTGCAGTTGAAAATTCATATCTTCTATCGAAAATTAAACTCTATCGCAGAAAATTCAATTTTTTATTTGGAAATGTAACTATTTCCTGGTTAGTATCATTATTATTTTTTAGTTTTAATGTTCATTTTTAAAGTAGGAAAATGTAACGATTTTCTTGAAATTTTTTTTTAGTTATCTTTTTCAGTTGAAAATTCATCTTCTTTAATGTAGAAAATTATCAATCTCGTTTAAAAATTGATTTTTCGGTTCATAATTTAACTCTTTAGTTAAAAACACGATTTTTTTATTGTTAAACAATTTTGTACAAAATTTGTTGTTTTTTTCGCTGAAAAAATTACGTTTCTCAGTCAAAAATTCATCTTTTTTATTACCAAATTATTCTTCTTGTTTACAGTTTTATCCATTTTAATTAATAATTCATTTAATTGGATAAATATCCATTATTTGGTAAAACTTCTTTTCTTTTGGTATAGAATGTTTGAAAGTTCATGTACTTTTTTGGAAATTAAACTATTTTGCGAAAGTTTTTGGTTGTAAATTTATTTTTTAAACTGATAAACTAACCAGTTTTTATAGAAAATTGCTCGATTTTGCTGAAAAAAATATTCTTCTTGTTTTAACATGTCGAATTTTTCGGTTCGGTAGAAAATTAAATTATTTGTTCGCAAATTAAATTTTTTGCTTGCAAATTTAAATATTTTGTTGAAAGTTTGATCTCTTTGGGTTGATAATTATTTTTCCACTGAAAATGTAACTATTCAAGAAGAATATTATTCTTTTTGTTTGTAAATTCATTTCTTTAGTTGAAAATTTCACTATTTTGTTTTACAATCCATTGTTTTTTTTATTTAACATTAATTTTTTTAAATGAAAATTTAACGGTTTTATTTTGGTTTAAAAATTAATCTTTTCCACTTCAAAATTAATTTCTTTCGTTAAAAATTTCATTTTTGATCGAAGACTTATTGTGGTGGCGAATTATTCTTCTTCTTGAAAAATTAATTTTTCAAAGTAAAAATTAATTTCTTGGGTTGAAAATGCGCATTTTTTCGGAGTCAAAATTAATTTCTTCAACTGCAAACTTCAGTATAAACTAAAGTTTTTATTTAAAAATGTATTTTTTAAAGAAATTTCTTAGGTTCAAAATTTAACAATTAAAAATTCGTTTATTATTTGTTAAAAAAAAAAAATTTACAAAAAATATGACTCAGACATACAGCACTAAATTTGAAACATTTTAGACCCTGACATCTTGTCTCCTAAATCTATTTACATAAAATCAATTATATTTTTCTCTTCGCAAAAAGTTTAATTATAATTTTTCTAAGGTAACTCGGAATCTCAAAATCTGAATAAATTTGAGGAGCAGCTAAAGCTATAAATCGTCATTCGTGAAGTCGGGAGAGGTCGGGTTCCTGCTCGTGCATTTTCGTCCTTGGACGAGCCCCTAATGATTATAAGGTAATTCAGGATGTAAAAACCGACATAAAGGGCCTAGGGGGGTAAGCATGCAAAAGTTGACCCCGCACGTATCAAGCTCATATTACCACTATAGAAGGACATTGATGTGACATAAAATTCCTAAGGATAACTTAAAAATTTTATTTTTAGGCGAGTTATGGACAAGGAAAGAAAAATCAAAAAAGTCATTTTTCTTGAAAACTACCTAACCGATCTTGATGATCGAAATATTTGTCACCTGTAAGACTAATTAGAAAAAAATTATGAAATTTTTAAAACAAAATATAGGGGCAAAAAAATGTCTTTTACTAAAAAAATTTTCAACATTTTTTTTCAGGTTATGTTTCAGAGATACACCTCTATTTTTTTCTTTGAAAAAATGCTCTTATTGTATACTTCAACATATATTTTACCCAAATTTTTCGTAAGGGTACTTCTTCTGCCATGCGTGTATTGCGTATAGCGCATAACATGACCTCGAGTAAAAAAATGTTTAACAAATTTTCAATATTGCGAC
>JAAAKG020133749.1:0-14069 GCA_010014905.2 Druon quercuslanigerum | reverse complement strand
AGCTTATAAAGTTTACAGAAACCGATGTCAGTTTATCAAAATTCTGATTGTACTATAAAATGTTATCTTGAAAGTCATTTCCATGAAATTTTCAGACTATTCGTTGTTGTTACTTATTTTCTATATTTAATTATAACAAAAAAGGCTATCACTATTTTTAAAAAGAATCTGTAAATTTACAAATATTATAGTTTATCATATGTCAGGACATTATGAATAAAGAAGAAGAATTCGTTTCATGATCGAGGTGGCTTTAAAAGCAAATATTTTTCCTTGCAGAGACTAAACCTTTATGATGAACACAATATTTTTTTAAATATTATAATAAAAATAATCATTTTACCTGAACGAAGTAGAATAGGCACCAGGCAATAATGGTATTATAATAAAGGGCTACATTGAAGGAGACTATTGCACTGCTCACTCCGATCCCAGCCATGTATGGAGACACCTAAAATAAACATTTTTATTTTAACATTTTATGACGTTTTCAGCTCTAATATTACAAGAGCAATCATAATAAATTACATATTGAATGTTTTTATTCATCTCGGTTTATAGTAGCTTGTTGTAGTTTCGCAGAAATAGGTCAAAATAGTTACTTTAACTTTAATGAAAATTTGTCAGCATATTAACTCATATTTTTATACATTTATTAAATATAAAATACTGTTCTGAAAATACTGAAAATAATTTAAACCTGATTCCATACTCCGATGGCACCTTTCCGGAGTCGCTGACCAATCGCTAGTTCAAGATAGAATATTGGGATGCCTTCTATGGCAAGCATTATGAAATAAGGAACTAAGAATGCCCCTGTAATCACATAAATTAGATTTTTTAGCTAAATATGAAATAATTTAAAATTAAAACAAAGAACCTTACATGGAAACCATGTATTAGATAGAGTAGGGTACTTTCCTCTTTAAAATAACTCATTTTCATTAGCTTCCCCCATTTTCTCACGAAAACGACATATAACACAGGCCAACAAACCTTTTTTTCTCAAAGCCCAGAAACCAGACTATCTGGCCTCAGAACTGTTTAAAGCCTGGTTTTTCTCGAGATATGCTAACCTAATTAAACAGAAAATGCTGGTTTTCGCTATATTGAATGTCAGATTACACGGCTTTTTACTGATGACTCAGAGACTATACTTTTCTGAAGGGGTTTGACGAGCTGAATCCGAATCTGGCCTTAGAATTGCACAAATCCTTAGGTTTCTTAAGATATACTTACCTAAAGGTTCAGAAAATCCCGTTTTGAAGCACTTTTTGGAATTTTTAGTAACCCCCCTACTGCAAAATTCCTACATTGGTTTAGTTAAATTCCTATATTCCTATATTCCTATATTAGATACAATTAGGTAGCTTATTAGGGGGGTGCTATACAGGCACCTATGTAGGATCCTATCGTATATAGGATCCTATGCCATTTCCTATAGGTGGAACCTATAGGACATGGCATAAGATCGTACGTAGGATCCCCTATATCATCTTATATAGGTACGTGTGTAGCACCCCCCTAATAAGGTACCTAATTGTACCTAATGGTAAGTCAGTAATGATGCTTAATGGTACATAATGGTATGTATGTCTGTAGGTGCTCCAGGAGAACCAAAAAAAAACTTCTGCGCAGCCGTAAGGGCCATAGAATACTACTGTGCATCTGGATAGGGTCCCAAACAGGATAATATATAAAGAATCCTATATAGGATCCCATACAGGAACATATATAGGATGAATTAGAGTATCCTATGTAATTTCCTATGGGTAGCACCTATAGGTGAAACATATAGGTTCATATATAGGATCCTATATAAGATCTTATATATCAACCTATATAGGAATTTTCAGTAGGATCGCAGATTCAAGATCAATAACCCCAGAAACCAGCGAGAAGCCATTTGAAAGCACTTTTTGTAATTTTTAGTAACTCGCTATGAAGTGTGGCAATTGTTGCCGCCATATTGAATCTGGCATCTTGAATTTGGAGATTCTGACCACAGGCTCGAGATTTGTATCCCCAAAATCCTCAAATGCTTTGACTAGATTTTACGACAAAAATCAGCCCGCCGCACAGTAGGAGAAAAAGCACATTTTTTGGACAAAAATCGACTGACAGCGCAATTCTTAACGGATTTTGATTTTTCTTTTTTTAGAAAATAATGTTTAATAATCTTATAAACAAATTAATTAACAAAATACATTTTTGTCATTTTTGCGGAATCAACTTAAACTAATTTTGCTAAGATTCCTTGCTATCATATTTTTCATAGTGACCAAAAAATGTTAATTATTTAAACAATTTCTATAAAAAAAATGCGCATTCTGACCATTTTTTTATTAATCGACTTGATTTTTTTTCGGAATTATTTCGAAACATCTTGCAAAAGAATCTATGCTATGATATTTTTAATAATGGCAGAAAATGATAATTATTTAAATGATCTTCATAAACAAATACACATTTTGAACATTTTTTCATGAATAAGTTTAATTTTTTTAATTAATGCAAAATATCTTGAAAAAGAATCCTTGCTGTCATATTTTTTATAGTCACCTGATATATGACAGTAAGGATTTTTTTGCCGAAAGTGTACAAAAATCTAGCCACCGGCCAATTCTTCATGAATCGTAAAATTTTTTTTTAATGTTTTAGAGAACTTCTAGTAGAAGTTTACACGGTGCAAGCTTGGTTTCATTTAATATGAAATTTTTGTTTCAATCTTCAACGCATTATCCATAGAAAATGCATGCATCCATGTTCCCGTAAGCCCCACATCTATAAACCCCAAAGCCAACAAATCCTGACCCAAAATCAATTAGACTTGAAACAAATAAAATCCAATTAAATAATTAAAAGTTTTTATTCACTATGAAAAACATGATAGCAAGGAGTCTTAGGTAAAACATTTTAAGTTGATTCCGCAAAAAAAATCAAGCCTTTTCATCATAAAATGGTCAAAATGTGCATCTGTTTATAAAAATTGTTTACATAATTAACATGTTTTGGTCACTATAAAAAACACTTTAGCAAGGAGTCTTAAACTAAACATTTTAAGTTGATTCCGCAAAAAAATCAAGTCTTTTCATAAAAAAATGGGCAAAATGTGCATTTGTTTAGAAAAATTGTTTAAATAATAAACATTTTTTTGGTCACTATGAAAAATATGATAGCAAGAAGTCTTACGAAAAATATTTTAAGTTGAAAGCCCTTTAGAAAATCATAGTCTGATTTCTAGGTTAAAAATCTGGTCGATCTGTGTAATGATTCCTACTAAGATTTAACCCTCTTGTTTAAGGGGTGAAGTGAACCGTTTTAAAGTTTCCCTTAGTTTTTAAGTTTAAAAAATACTAGATGCTTCACATATAGTTTCGAATTCCTCCAAATTTTATTGAAATGAATTTACCAGGTAGGAGAAAATGGTGAACATTTTTTTTCTCTGAAACTTTAACCTAAACTCTAAGAAATAAGAGACTTTTAAATTTTGCATTCAATAAACACGCAAACTAGTTTCAAACTCTAGCAAAGGAACGTTAAACTTCCTCCAAATGCCTTTTTATCACTTGATGCAAATTTTGCAGAACCTTTTTCCAAAAAATTTTGACTTTGTAATGAAATACAAGAATGTTACATTCTTGGAACGTTTTTGCCTAGTTTTAAAAATACGAACATGTACACAGTTTTTGTTCAAAAGCATTTTTCTCAGAAACTCGTAAAGATATTTCGATTTTATTTCAAAACGAAACGTCTCTTCGAGTACTATTAATATACATAATTAAAAGTTTGTCATAACGAAAACCGCAGGATTTCACTGGGATCGCGTGCTAAGCTGAAAAATTGCTCCCGATCTAAGCGAAATCGCGGTAAAATGTCAGCCATAAGCACGTCTGACGACCGTGAGATAGGTGTTAAAAGTCTGTGACGGAATCAATACGATGATCCGGCAAAAGTTTCGTGCACCCCAATGACGTGGAGCGATCCAAGGACGACCGCCTTCTGCATTTTCCCCGCAAGTGTTTTAACATCCTGTTCACACGCAGGGATGCTTTTCAGGCTATTAACGAGTAAAAGAATATTCCGGGTACAATCATCGCAACTCCCTTACAAGTCCCTATACCTCTCTAACTGTTCATTCTCCTGGGCTATGATTTTTTTGTCAGCTGCTGCTGAAAATTTGATAACAAACGTGGTTTTCTTCTCGAAGTCAAAGAGAACTATGTCAGGCCTTGAGTGTGTAATAGAAACAATTGTCGAGAATATATAGTTCCAATATATTCGGCACTTCTCATTCTCGACAATTGACTCTATTTCCCTAGGAGCGTTTTTTTGAGGAGCCCAAAAATCAGAGATTCCATCGACACTGGAAAATACTCAAAAAGATTATTTTTTGACAAAGTCATATTTACGTGATATATAGGAGTTGATTTTAGACGTTAAGGGTTGAACCCCAAAAATCACAGTGGGTATTTTCAAGGAGCCCAAAAATCAGAGATTCCATCGAGACTGGAAAATACTCAGAAACATTAGTTTTTGACAAAGTAATATTTACGTGGTAGAGAGGGATGGATTTTAAACGTTAAGGGTTGAAGCCAAAAGATCGGAGTGGGTATTTTCAAGGAGCCCAAAAATCAGAGATTCCATTGACACTGGAAAATACTCAAAAACATTATTTTTTGATAACGTCATATCTACGTGGTAGAGAGGGGTTGTTTTTAGACGCTAAGGGTTGAAGCCAAAAAATCAAAGTGGGTATTTTCGACGAGCCCTAATATCGGAGATTCCATTGACACTGGAACATACTCAAAAAGATTATTCTACCCAAAGTCATATCTACATGGTAGACAGGGGTTAGTTTCATACATTAAGGGTTGAAGCCAAAAGATCGGAGTTGGTATTTTCGACGAGCCCAAAAATCAGAGATTCCATATACACTGGAAAATACTCAAAACGATTATTTTTTGATAAAGTCATATCTACGTGGTAGAGAGGGGTTGTTTTTAGACGTTAAGGGTTGAACCCAAAGTCATATCCACGTGGGAGAGGGGTGCATTTTAAACGTTAACGGTTGAAGCCAAAAAATCGAAGTGGGTATTTTCGAGGAGCCGAAAAATCAGAGAATCCATTGGGACTGGAAAATATTCAAAGAGATTATTTTTTGATAAAGTCATATCTACGTGGTAGAGAAGTGTTGTTTTTATACGTTAAGGGTTGAACTCCAAAAATCGAAGTGGGTATTTTCGAGGATCCAAAAAATCAGAGATTCCATTGAGACTGTAAAGTACCCAAAAATATTATTTTTTGACAAAGTCAGATGTACGTGGTAGAGAGGTGTTGCTTTAGACGTTAAGGGTTGAAACAAAAAAATCTGAGTAGGTATTTTCGAGAAGCCCTCAAATTTTACATTTTATTGGGACTGGAAAATATTCAAAAAGATTATTTTTTGACAACGTCGTATCTTCGTGGTAGAGAGGGGTTGCTTTAGACTTTACGGATTGAAGCCCAAAGATGGGAGTTGATATTTTCGAGGATCCTACAAATAAGAGATACTATTGTCACTGGAAAATACTCAAAAATATTATTTTTTGATAAAGTCATATCTACGTAGTAGAGAGGAGTTGATTTTAGAAGTTAAGGGTTGAAGCCAAAAAAATCGGAGTGCGTATTTTCGAGGAACCCAAAAATCCTTTTTGTTATTTTACAGTATTACTAAAATCTCCAATTTTTAAGCTTCTCGAAAATAACATTTCCGCTTTTCGTTCACCAACCTATTAGTGTCGAAAGTCTACCCTTCTCTACCAGATATATATGAATTTGTCCAAAAATAATCTTTTTGAGAATTTTCTATTCGCAATGGAGTCTCTTATTTTTTGTTCCTCGAAAATAACTTTTCCGATTTTTGGGCTTCTACCCTTAACGTCTAAAATTAACCCATCTCCACGACCTATATATGACTTTGTCAAAAAATAATCTTTTTTAGAATTCTCTAATGTCAATGGAGTTTCTGATGTTAGGGCTCCATGAAAATATCCACTCTAATTGTTAAGCTCCAACCCTTAACTTCACAAATGAACCCCTCTCTAAGACCTATGTATGACAATATAATAATTTACAATATTACTAAAATCACCGATTTTCGGGCCCCTCGAAAATAACATCTCTGATTTCCAGTTTCCAATTGTTAACGTCGAAAATCTACCCCTCTCTACCAGATACATATGAGTTTGTCAAAAAATAATCTTTTTGAGAATTTTCTAGTCTCAATAGAATCTCTGACTTTTGAGCTCCTCGAAAACACCCACTCCGACTTTTGGACTTCAACCCTTAATGTCTAAAATCAACTCCTCTCTACGACGTAGATATGAATTTGGCCAAAAATAACCTTTTTGAGAACTTTCCGGTGTCAGTGGAGTCTCGGATTTTTGGACTCCTAAAAGACACCCCCTCCGATTATTGGACTCCAACCCTTATCGTTATAAAACAGCCCCTTATTAACAGGCAAACACAACTTTTTCAGAAAAAAATCCTTTTCGTTATTTTACAGTATTACTAAATTAATTTTGTTGGTCTTACGATCAATTTGTAAATAAAAAAGACAAGGAATATTCCGAGTCAATATTTTAATTCAAATTTTAAAAACTTACATCATGCCACGTTTCGACCTGAATCTGTCGGCCATCCTCAGGCAAATTATGCCTCATATTTTATACAGTTTTAAAACGTCAAAATTGTGGCTCGATGAAAAAAAAGGTTTTAACGGTTTTGATATCACTTCCAAATACCTAATTTTTTGGGAAAAACCTCAAAAAACAAAGAGGCTACCAATAATTAGGGTCACATTTTTAAAAATTCAACCGAGTGAAACCACAATTTTTAAACGACGGACAACCAAGTAATTTTGAAGTTTTGAAACTGTATAAAATATGATATATGGTATGATATATGATTGAGGTAATTTTTTAAATTTTACATTAAAATATTAATTCGGAATATTCCTTGTCTTTTTAATTTCCAAATTAATCGTATGAACAAAGCAATTGGAACTAATGTTCCTATTAAGATAACTAAATCCACCGATTCTTGGGCTCCTCGAAAATATCATCTCTGATTTCCGGTCTCCATTTCTTAACGTTTAAAATCCACCCTTCTCTACCATATATATATGGGTTTGCCAAAAAATAATCTTATTGAAAATTTTCTAGTCTCAATTGAATCTCTGATTTTTGGGCTCCTCGAAAATACCCACTCCGACTTTTTGTCTTCAGCCCTTAACGTCTAAAATCATCTTATCTCTACCACATAGATACGAATTTGTCAAAAAATGATATTTTTGAGTTTTTTCCAGTGTCAATGGAATTTCCGATTTTCTGGCCCCTCGAAAATACCTACTCCGATTTTTGGGCTTCAACCTAAACGTTAGCGTCTTAAATTGATCTCTCTCTACTACGTAGATATAAAATTGTATTTTTATTAATTATTATTAATTAATAAAAATTAATTATTAATTAATTATTAATTAATTATTAATTATTTATAAATTATTATTTATTTTTAATTTGTCTTCAGCCCTTAACGTCTAAAATCATCTCATCTCTACCACATAGAAACGACTTTGTCAAAAAATGATATTTTTGAGTTTTTTCCATTGTCAATCGAGTTTCTGATTTTTGGGCTCATCAATAATGCCAAAACCGAGGTTTAAGTTTTTACTAATTGGTTGGTATTTTTGTGCATACAGGTGGTTTTTCTGGATTTTTATTTAGTGCATCTCAGAGCCCAAAATAAGCCCAAAATTCTGGTGTTCTCTGTTTTTCGGAATTTGAGTTTTTACATAGGGGGTGGTTTCATTTTTAGGAAGGATGGGTTTTTTAAATCGGTTGTTATTGCGTTTAAGACCCGAAAAAAGCCCAAAAATTCGACATCTTTATTTTTTTTTTTCTTTTAGGTTTTATATAGTGGTGTTGCTACCTTCATTCAGGCCAGCACCTCCACTCGAAATTTGAATTTTCATCAAAATTAATGGAGCCTAAAAGTGGGCAATACAACCCAATAAAAGCCCAAAACAATTCTAAAATTCCAATACAAAGAAATTTGGTAATTTCGTTTGTGAAGGAGCTAGGCTGATAGACCTAATCGTTTCACTGAAAGTTAATTAAAGGCATTAAAGACGCATCGAAAAAGGTAAATTATATTTTTTGAATATACACACATGGACAGGGTATTATTTTTTATATAAGGGTTAATTTTACAGAAAAGCTGATATGACATTGGAGAATAATGAAAGAGCACAAAAATCAAGCCGACAAACTTCTTAACAGTTAATGTATACAATTTTTGGCATCACTCTGCAGGTTTGTATTCGGATACAAATACGCGGTTTGTTTTTGTTAAGATTAGGTGTGAACAATATTTTTTCCCCTTAGTTATGCTTAAAAAATACCGTGTTACTATTTCATAAATATTTTCCATCTTGATAGTTTCTTTGTTTTAAATAAATTTTTGCAGCACAGGGGTTTATTTTACAACAGTGTTTTTTACTACATAGGAAAGCAAAAAAATAGCAAAAAATCTGGCCTATTTATTTTTTAAATTCTTTTTAAATACTTTTTTCATTAGAGGTGGTAATCGTTTTTAAATAAGGGTCGATTTTACAAAAGCGATTCATAGCACATAGTAAAGCAATCAAATAGCAAAAAAATGTAACTTAGTAATTCTTTTTAATTTAATGACTTTTTGATGATTTTTGTAGAGGGCGCCGCTGAGTTGCCGGCAAGGTAGCGCCGCCCTGTTCTCTCGAAAAGTAATAGAGTAACAAAAAATTTTTTTTGTTTAAAAATAGCAAAAAAATATGCACTATATGACATTTTTTTCGTTACTGGCGCCATTGAGTTGTCTCACTTATTTGAGGCCGTGTTTTGGTAAGTAATAAGTATCTTATATTTATTCTCATAAATTCTAATCAGTTTGAATCAATCAAATTGTACTGTATCTTATCAGTGAACCATTTTCAGTGATCTTAGTTAGTGAAATTTTACTGAAAATTATTGAATTATCACTGTAGTTTCAATGAATATTCACTATTTTGTCGGAAAGAATGACTTAAATTTAACTAATGCTGAAAGTTAAAACTTAAATTGCAACCATTTTTTGACATGTTCGTGTGGATTGTTTGTTTTGGATAAGAGATAACTTTAGGATATTTTAAAATTATCTTTATAGAATAAAATAAGCTTTCAAATGACTCCTCATTGAACCTTCTGTGTGGAATAGTTTATGCATGTAGAAGCCTTTTATTTAAAAAGGAACACAGAAATACATTTATTAGTTTAAGAGAAAAATGCTTCTAAGAAAAAAATTTCGATACACATCTCCAAAACTACTCATTTTTTAGAGTTCAGATCGTCCAGAATTATTGATACTGCTTATAGAAAAGATGCAATCCGTCATGGGCTCAGAACCCTCTTCTTATTGGCCATAACCCTTTGTTTTCATGTATGCCTCACTAAAAATTACTAGATACACTATCAAAAAATATTCTTTTAAATCGCATACAATGACTCAATTGGTAAAAAAGGAAGAAAAAAAGTTTAATTCGATACGAACCACCACCATTCTTTTGTGCTAGGTAAGGAAATCGCCACACATTTCCTAGACCTACGGCATATCCAACCGTCGCTAGCAAGAAGGTCAGCTTGCTGTCCCAATTCTCTCGCTCGTCCTCCCCAGCTTCCGGTCGAAATATTGCCTTCCCTTCATTGCTACCCAGCTTACTGCCTCCTACCCCAGTATCAGTGGCCGCTTTATTCTGCAAAAATTAATGTCATTCGAATTTTTGAGAAAGAAAATGACCAAATTAATCAAATTTATTTTTTTTTACTTTAGGAAAAACTAAACATTATTTAAAATATTCATGGGATAGAGGCACCAAATAATCACTGTTTTCAAACTTAATTTACTTCAATCTGAATATTAAATATGGTAATTATCTGTCTGAATAAAGGTAAAAGAAGAGTTTGAAATCTGTTTACTAGAGAAATTTGGTTTCCTACATTTTTTAAACAATTTTAATGTTCATTACATAATAATAAACTTTATTCAACATTATAAATAATAAAAAAATAATGCTTTTAATGATTTTTTACTCTTCTTTAACACCTGACGGGCCATTAGATTCTATCTGAGCATAAGAATTATATTGTATATTCGTAATATATACCCCAATCGCAATACTTTCATACAATAATTTATTAATAAATATTTAAAAAGCTTTGAAAATATGTTAAAATATTTATCGTCAGTTATTTATCTCTAATGCTCAAGATTTTCGAAGAACAGTATAAAACTGTTCGTACCCTGAAATTCTTTATGGATATATAACATAGGGAAATTTCAGACAATTTTTCTATGGCTGAGCGTCAGTAATACACGTTACTGAATATTTTATATCAAATAAAGCAGCAGACTTGCCTTCAAACTAGGACTGGAGTCATCAAAGCCAGCATTTGTTGCTCCGTAATTGGCAGCGGGATTGTTCTTTCGAGTTTCCACTACTAATCTACCCCGCATTTCCTTCATTTCGAGCTTGTCAACGCTCTTCTGGGGTTTTAAGTCACGTGAACTTTGCCGACGCACCAGATGTGCTGTGTTTGCCATTTCTTAATTTTTTTGTTGTTCTTCTTACGGAAATCAAGCAGAGATCGCAAAGATCCCACTGTCGCCTGTAGACTCCATCCTGCATTAAAAAAATATTACAAATTTCTGCACTAGTTTTTTATATTATAATAAACTTTATTTAGCATTATATATAATAACAAAAAAGCTTTTAAATACGTCTTGCCTGTTATGCCTGACTAATCTTGAGATTAACTACTGCAAACTATGAATGTCCGAAAGTATCCTAACTCCACGAATATCGAGGAATAGTTTTTTTTAATAAGTTTTGTTATTTAGTTGTAGTGTTATTTTAGTTAAGATATGCATATATAATATTATCTAGTTCATATTATTGTATGCTAACATTACTATCAGCTTTAAATTATTATAATAAGGCTTAAGGTAGTTTTAGGTAGGTTTTTGTTTTAAGTAAAAATAACTGATGTTTTTTCAAGAAATTAAGCAAGCCCGGGCGTTGAAACTTTGCACTTTAAAGTACAGAAAAGATAAATTAATTCTAGAGAACCACCACCCGCTTGAACAGGACAAAGTTTGGTGATTTTTTTTGTCTGCTTCGCGCTATATTCTCCCTGTTACGGACCTAAATTAGAAAGAAGCATTCTGAGCACGCTCCATCCAACACTCCAGTCTAATATTAATTTTACTTTCAAGCGCAGATTTCTGTCTTCATTAAAAAGCGATCTACAAATAACAGGTTCCGCTTTCTTTTAACGTACAAATACATATATATTTAAAACGCTCTTTGAGAACGAGTAATCTTTGTATATAGCACACTATTGTAAGACGGAAAGATTAAGTATTTGAGGGTCTTTACTCGTATATTTCTATCAAAGAATTTTGTTGTAATAGTCTTAAGGACGGCATTTGTCTTCTGTTCATACTTTTCTGTATCTAAATATGGCACTGTGTAAAGTAGCTATAGAACTAAATTAAACTTTATCAATATTATTGCAGTGAAATCACTATTTCGTGTATACAAACAAACTAATTTCCCTTTAGAAGATTATCTCATGTAGAAATTACAATCGGGATTTGAAAGGGCCCCGCCTGATTTTCCCTATTTCTCATCGGCTGCTGATCAGGAAAAATATAGACGATCAGACTCATTCTGTAACGCTGTTTTAGCCGGGCTCTATTCAGAACTTCTAACGAGATCCTAATGGGAATACCCTTCGACCGCCCGTCTGTACCATCTGCTTTACCCGTATGTTTAGCATTCAGCTATAAAATAAATATATGTGAAAAACGATTCAAAAACAACAAAATTAATGAAAATATTTTAATACATATCAATTTTGGATATATAATTTGAGAGTTTTATATTTTATTGATAGAAATTTTTTTTTTTTTTGCATATATTTGTATCACACAACATCTGAATATTGAACCTTTGGTACTATACTACGACAATTGATTTTTTCATTATTTTCCACTAGCTTTGATTCGGATGCTTCAAATGAAAATAAATTTTAGTTTGGTCTTACTTGTTGTTAGGGCAGATATTCACGCGTTTACGGAAGCATAATGTAGCGAATACAAACTTCTGAAAGTGGTAGTAAATTTTATATAATACAGCGCCATCTTCAGAAAGATAATCAAGGGTATGCTGCCCATACGAAAATTTATGATAGGAAAGAAATGACAAGCGTGTCATCTTTTTTTTTGTCATTTTTTTCTGGTATTTTTTTCGTGGCCAGAGGGAAACGATAATAAAACGATAGGGTGAGCGATAGGAAATAGTACAAGACGAAGCCGAAAATGACCCGTTCTAATTGGTTTGAATCTCATTTTCAATCGGCGTTTACAATCCATATTCATCTCAATTCAGCAGACCTCGAATTCACACGGATTTAAATGTGGGTACGAATTGAACTTGTTGTTGGTATACGGATTCAAATAGATTGAAAATTGACTTCTAATCGGTTTGATATTTGTTTTTAATACCTTCTTTTTTTTAAAGACTTTCTGTACAAAACCTTTTTCAGGATGCCGAATCAGTGGTGTCAGAACACGGGTATCTCTGGCATGGGCAGTAGTGATTCCTGTGTATTTTTAAATTGACACATGGCATTAAATAGCCTAGAAATGAGCGATTATGTGCAAGAACGGCCTGATTGCATTTTAAGAAAAGTCGTAAGTCGAGTGCAATCTAGTCACTTGACTAACCTGCTCGAGAGATAAACCAGTGCGACACGGAAATAAACGATGATAGACGAATTGGAAATTCGGCTAACTCGTGGATCCGGAACATTCGTTAACACAAAAGTTGGGTTAGGAGAAGAGTCAAGTGTTGGAATATCGTGAGTTTTGTTTATAATAATTTTAAATTGTAGAATTTCCGATGCTTGAACGTTGAAAGATTAAGTTTAGTTTTTAATTTTAGATTGTAAAATTTCAATTGGTTTGGATTTAAAATTATTCATATTTACAAGTTTTCAGATTTGAACGCCTTTAATTAGAAATAAGACAATTTCAATTCCTCAGAATTTTATATTATACAATTTCCAAAATCTCAATCTTAAAATATGAAATTTTTAACGTTTTGGCATTGTTCTATTTTCAAAATTTTAACTTAAAATCGTTCCATTTTATGATTCTTTAATCCAAATAAAATTGTTTAATTAATAGCGTTCCGACTTATACATTATGCAATTCAACTCGTCTCAACTCGTCTCAAGTAATTAAACTGTCTCTAACCTCTGTACCTCATTTATTCTAAACACTTTCAAAATTATATGGTTTCTAACTGGAAACTTTCAAAATTAAAAAAACCCGCGAATTATGAAAAAAGGGAAATTTCCCGGTTTCTTATTTCTGAGTTAACTTTTCAATTAAAAATGAATAACTTTAACTAGAAAATATGACTAGCTAAATAGTATAATTTTTAACAACATTATATTTTGCAACGTTCAACTCAGCAGGTCCCCAAGAAGAGATCTCTAGGTCTTCGATAAATAAAAATTAGTTTTTGTGATTTTAGTAAAATTGATTTTTAATCGGTACGTCTGGTTCAAATATTTAGCTAAGGGTAATTAATGTCGAGTTTAAAAAAAATGATCAAGAAGCTCTTTATTTTTCAAATAAGTTTTTAATTTTATACATGTAAGTATAATTTAGTAGGTATACAGTATTCAAATAGAATTTTGCTGCAAATACACTGTTTCGTTTTTTATTACGGGCAAAATTTTTCTTCTGCCAAAGTTTAATTAATGAAAAATATATTAACAGAAAAATGTTGTAAAAATTGGGTTGCTAAATACGAAGGAGCTGTAAAACATAAAATTAATTTTTTTTCTTGCAATATTAATTCGAGAACCTACACTGTTAGAAAAAAGTCGCAGAGTCACACCGATAAGTGAAAGTTTTTCCCTTTGCAACAGGAGTGTGTTATT
>JAAAKG020133748.1:0-14071 GCA_010014905.2 Druon quercuslanigerum | reverse complement strand
TTTATAAAATATTTTGTTTTAAAAATTTTACAAGATTAAAATTCTGCGCATTGAGTATTAATCGTTAGGGACAATGAAAAATTTCTCAGTAATTATTTGGTTGGAAATTAGTAAGTTTTTTTATTAAACAATCACTAGTTTTGGTTTTGAAAATTCAGCTCTTTTGTTAAAAATTCATCTCATTGGTTTAATAATTTAACTATTTTGGTAAGAGAAATAAATTTTGGTAGAAAATTAATATTTTAGTATTGAAAATTCGCCTTCTTGTTTAAAAATTCATAGATTTTAGTATAAAATTTATATTTTTTGAATAAAAATACAAATTTTTGGTTGTAAATTAATCTACTTAGGTAGGCGATTCAACAATTTAGTGGAAAATTCGACTTTATTGATTAAATCCGAATTTTTTAATTTAAAATCAAATTTTGAAATGGTTAGGTACTATTAGAATTTTTTTTTAAATTCATGTTATTTTTGGTAGAAAATTTTAATACTTGTTCGAAGGTTAAATCACTTTGTTAGAAAATAATTTTTTATTGAAGATTCATTTTAGTTAAAAATTCATCTCTTTGGTAAACATATTTTTCTGCTTAAAAAGTATTTTTTTTAAATGAAAATTTAACTATTTTAATTGAAGATCAAAAATCTTTGGTTGAAATTTCATCTCTTTGGTTAAAAGTATATCTACTTTAAAAAAAATTAATTATTTTTATTACATATTTTATTTATTATATTATATTGAATTACTTATTATTATTTATTAATTCGTCTGTTTTGAATAAAACTAATCTTCGGGTTTAAACCTCCTATTTTTGATTAAAAATGCAACTGTTTAGTTGAAAATTAAGATTGTTGTTAAGAAATCAACCGTTTTAAGAAAAATTTTAATTTTTTGGCTTGAAGGTTCAATAATTTGTACACATTTTCTAAAATTATTGACTCAATTATTTACTCAAAAAATCCCTTTCTTGGTTAAAATATTTTTCTCTTTAATTTAAAATTAGACTATTTTGTTAAAATTATTTTTTTGCGGTTGAAGTATAAACTAAAAATTTATTTTTCGTTGAGAATTTATAACTTTTTTGAAAATTAGAATTATCGATTTGAAAATTCAACTCTCTTCTAAAAAAATTCTTCTTTTCAGATTAAAAATTCAATTATTTGATTTAAAATTTAACATTTTTTGGGTAAAGCATAAATTTGTTTAATTAAAATTTTTACCATTTTGTTTAATATTCAACTATTTGTTTGAAAAATGATTTTCTGTGGTAGAAAATCCGACAATTTAGTTGAAATTTATCTTCCCTAATTGAAAGTTAACATTTTGAATAAAAAATTATCTTTTTGTTTTAAAAATTTAACTATTTGGTTGAAAGTTTAACTATTTTATTACAAATTCCTAAATTCAACTTTTTGGTTTGAAAAATGATTTTCGGTTGTAGCAAATCTGACAATTTAATTGAAATTTATCTTTTCTAATTGAAAATAAACTTTTTTATTAAAAAATTATCTTTTTAGCTTGAAAATTTAACTATTTGGTTAAAATTAAAAAATTTGACTGATTGGTTCAAAATTAATCTTACATTGTAGAAAAGTCATCTTTTTTGGTATCAATAAATAATTTTTCAATTTTAATCTAAAATTTTTTTCGTCAGGGAAAATTTAGGGAATTTTGAAAATTAATTTTTCCGGAATTTTTTTATTATTTCTGAATCAAAACTTAGACAATGGGCTGAATTTATAAAAAGTTCGCTAAAAAAGAAACCTAATGAGGTAATTTTAATTTAAAAAATAAATAAGCAACGCTGTTTTAAGAAGGCTTCAAAACTGTTGAAAAATAGAGTTTTTTAAAGTTGTTTTCGAACACAATGTTCAGTAAATTATTTAACATAATATTTAATCAAATAATGTTATTTTGTTGACAAGGTTATTCATTATTTTTTTATATTAAAATAATAGTAGCTACTATTGTTTTAATACTTGCAGAAAAAAGAAAAAAATCTGCCTTAGCCCGGATTTGAACCACGAACGCCACTATGCATAAGTGGAGTGATAACCGGTCATCACTAAACTGATGCTGGTTCGAATCCGGGGTGAGGCAGAATTTTTCTCTTTTTTTCCAAATATTATAACATTAATCTACCCTATTTAATATTTTAAATAAGAAATTTAATAAAAATGTACCTGCACCCTAGCATTTGAGAATCAAATATAAAGAAATGTGACTAATAAGTTCCTAAATCATTGATGATCATTATGCAGCTATACATTTTTTTTACTATAAGCCCTAGAAAGAAATATCTTTTATTGGTCCCGGACGGTGGGGGGGGGGGGGTTATTTCTTATTTTTTTGACAATTCCTCTCTTCCTGCATTCTTGCATTATTGTTACAATATTGCAAATTTTTTGTCAATGTTTTAGGGCCCGTATCCACACTAATCCACTCGCAATCCAGTTTTAGTTTAAATTAATAGCGTTAAATTCCAGACTAATCCACTTGTAATCTGTTTAATCCACTAAAATCTATTTACAAGTTAGAGTATTCCAGTTCTTATCCAGCGCAATCCACTTGTAATCCAACATTATCCACTTTTATTCTAAACAATGCTGAGTAATTAATTTCATCCAATAGCTATAATTTTAAGCAATCCCGTTTTAATCCTTATTAATCCACTTGTAATTCAACATAATCCACTGGTAATCCATGAAAATTGAATAATCCACTTGTAATTCGCAAAGATTTGCTTTTAATTTGATGGTAATCCAGACGATTTTTAGGAATTCAGGTCATTCATTTTAGGCAAGTGTAACTCACCTTAATCCACTTGTAATCCACATGCCATCTATTTATAATTTAAACTAATTCCGTTTGAATCTGATTTATCAATTTCCAATCTGCTGTAATCTACTTAAAATAGAGTTCTTATCTAGACTATTCTAGGTCTCATCCAATGTAATCCACTTTTTATTGGGATTAATCCATTTTTGTTTTAAAAAATCCAAGTAATTCAGGTAATCGAAGTTAATTCTGATTAATTCAGAGTAATGAGCCTGTAATCGAGCATAATCGATCTGAAATCCACTTTAATCCACTCGAAATGTATTTAAGATTTGAAGTAATCCCGTTTTAATGCTAGTAATCGACTAGTAATCCGGCGTTCTTTTCCTAACTTCCACGCTAATACACTTGCGATCCAGTAAAATTAAAAGTAATCCCGTTATATTCCAGACTAATCCACTTGTAATCCGCTCTATTGAACTTTAAATCCAGAAAATTCTGAGTAATTCAGGCAACCCGAGTTAATCCATTTTACTGCGAGTAATCCACTGGTAATGCGGCGTTCTTTTCCTAACCTCCATGCTGAGTATATAATTTCATCCAAGTTAGTCCAGCTCTAATTTTAAGCAATCCCGTTTTAATCCTTATTAATCCACTTGTAATCCAGAATAATCCACTGTTAATCCATAAAATTGATTAATCCACTTGTAATTCGCAAAGATTTGCTTTTAATCTGATGGTAATCCAGACGCTGTAATCTACATGAAATAGAGTTCTTATCTAGAATATTCCAGGTCTTATCCAATGTAATCCATTTTTATTAGGATAAATCCATTTTTAGTTTTAAAAATCCAAGTAATTTAGGTAATCGAAGTTGATCTAATGTCATTCGGAGTAATGAGCTTATAATCGAGAATAATCCACTTAAAATCCACGTTAATCCACTCGCAATATATTAACGATTTGAAATAATCCCGTTTTAATGCGCTTTACCCTTTTAAATCCGCGTAATCCACTTGAAATCTTGTTCTGATCTGGAGTATTCCCATTCTAATTCAGGGTAATCCACTTGTAATCCGAAATTATTTTCGTAACCTCCACGCTAGTTCACTTTCGATCCATTACAATTAAAAGTAATCCCCTTATATTCCAGACTAATCCACTTGTAATCTGTTTAATCCACTAAAATATATTTATAAGCTGGAGTATTCCAGTTCTTATCCAGCGCAATCCACTTGTCATCCGGCGTTATCTATTTTTAATCTAGACAATTCTGAGTATATAATTTAATCCAAGTTAATCTAGCTCTAATTTTAATTAATTCCGTTCTTATCCACATTAATCCACTTTTAATCCAAAATAATCCACTTTTAATCCATAAAGATTGATTAATCCACTTGTAATTCGCAAAGATTTGCTTTTAATTTGATGGTAATCCAGACGATTTTTAGGAATTCAGGTCATTTATTTTAGGCAAGTGTAACTCACCTTAATCCACTTGTAATCCACATACAATCTATTTATAATTTAAACTAATGCTGCTTGAATCTGATTTATCAATTTGCAATCTGCTGTAATCTACTTGAAATAGAGTTCTTATCTAGAATATTCCAGCTCTTATCCAATTTAATCCACTTGTTATTTGGATTAAGCCGCTTTTAGTTTAAAAAATCCAAGTAATTCAGGTAATCGAACTTGATCTTGTATAATTTGAATTAATGAGCTTGTAATCGAGAATAATCCACTTTAAATCCACCTTAATCCACTCGCAATATATTAACGATTTGAAATAATCCCGTTTTAATGCGCTTTACCCTTTTAAATCCGCGTAATCCACTTGAAATCTTGTTCTGATCTGGAGTATTCCCATTCTAATTCAGGGTAATCCACTTGTAATCCGGCCTTATGAACTTTTAATCCAGAAAATTCTGAGTAATTCAGGCAAAGAAAGTTAATCCATTTTAATGCGAGTAATCCACTAGTAATCCGGCGTTCTTTTCCTAACCTCCACGCTAATTCACTCGCGATACATTACAATTGAAAGTAATCCCGTTATAATCTAGACTAATCCACTTGTAATCTGTTTAATCAACTGAAATATATTTATTAGGAGTATTCCATTTTTTGTTCAGCGCAATCCACTTGTAATCTGGCGTTATCTACTTTTATTCAGATGATGCTTAGTAATTAATTTCATCTAAGTTAATCCAGCTTTAATTTTAAGTACTCCCGTTCTAATCCAAATTAATCCACTTGTAATCCAGCATAATTCACTGGTATACTTAGAAAATTTGTTTAATCCACTTGTAATCCGGCTAATTCACTTGCGATCCATTACAATTAAAAGTAATCGTGTTATATTCCAGAATAATCCACTTGAAAATCTGTTTAATCCACTGAAATATATTTATAAGCTGGGGAATTCCAGTTCTTATCCAGCGCAATCCACTTGTAATCCGGCGTTATCTGCTTTTAATTCAGACAATGCTTAATAATTAATTTCATCCAAGTTAATCCAGCTCTAATTTTAAGTACTCCTGTTCTAATCCAAATTAATCCACTTGTAATCAAGAATAATCCACTAGTATATTCAGAAATTTTTTGTAATCCACTTGTAATCTGGCGTTATTTTCTAACCTCCACGCTAATTCACTCGCGATCCATTACAATTGAAAGTAATCCCGTTATATTCCAGACTAATCCACTTGTAATCTGTTTAATCCACTGAAATATATTAATAAGCTGAAGTATTCTAGTTCTTATCCAGCGCAATCCACTTGTAATCTGGCGTTATCTACTTTTAATCCCGCCAATGCTTAGTAATTTATTTCATACAAGTTCATCCAGCTCTAATTTTAAGTAATCCTGTTTTAATGCATATTAATCCACTTGTAATCCAGCATAATCCACTGGTAATTCAGAAAAATGGTGTAATCCACTTGTAATTCGCAAAGATTTTATTTTAATTTGATGGTAATCTAGACTATTTTTAGGAATGCACTTAATTCATGTTAAGCAAGTGTAACTAACTGTAATCCACTTGTAATCCACATTCGATCTATTTATAATTTAAAATAATGCCGTTTGAATCTGGTTAATCAATTTGCAATCTACTGTAATCTACATGAAATAGAGATCTTATCTAGAATATTCCGCGTCTTATTCAATTAAATCCACTTCTTATTAGGATTAATCTAATTTAAGTTTAAAAAATCCAAGTAATTCAGGTAATCGAATTTGATCTTGTGTAAGTCGGAGTAATGAGCTTGTAATCGAGAATAATCCACCTGAAATCCACATTAATCCACTCGCAGTATATTTACGATTTGAAGTGATCCCGTTTTAATGAGCGTTATCCCACTTTTAATCCGTGCAATCCACTTGAAATTTACTTATAATATGAATTATTTCCGTTCTAATCCAACGTAATCCACTTTAAATTGGGATTAATGCACTCGTAATAAAAAGATTCAAAGTAATTCACGTCATCGGAGTTAATCTAATGTAATTCTGAGTAATCCACTTGTAATCCAGCATAATCCACCTAAAATCCATTTTAATCCACTGACAAAATAGTTACGATTTGAATTACTACTGTTTTAAACCGAGGAATTCCACTTCTTATATGATGTAATCCACTTTAAAAAATCTAGTTGTAACATGAAGTATTCCCGTTCTAGTTCTAAGTAATCCACTTATAATCTAGCTTAATCCACTTGCAATCTAGCTTAAGCCACTCATCATCTATTCAATCCACATTTAATCCAAACAATTATGAGTAATTCAGGAAATTTAAGTCAGTTGAGTGTAATTCTTGATATAATCCACTTGTAATCTGGCGAAATCCATAATAAATCCATGGTACTCTACTCGCAATCCAATTCTAAATCCTCTATAGAGACTCAAGAAATAAATTCTAAATTCTATATGGAGTAATAAAGTTTTAATCTAAATTAATCCACTTGTAATGCACTTGTAATTCAGGTAATTTTGATTATTTCAGGTTATTGTAGTAATCCAGTGCAAAGCATGGTAATCCACTTGCAATCCTCGGGAATTCACATCAATAATCTATATAGTTCAAAGTAATTTAAGTAATTTAAGCAATTTTATTAGAATCCAGAGCAATCCCGGTATTTGGGATATTTATTGGTCACGAGGCAAGATTCCTACCTTACCAACACTTTCTTTATTTTCCAAATGATTTTCACACGAAGCGCCACATCGAGTTGAAAATGTGGGATAATAAATAAGAAGCACTAAGAAGGATCACTCTGGTGCTAAATTTTAATAATTATGAAAAAAGCAAAACAACATTATTTACAAAAAAACTTTTTTTCTAATTATAAAAATTTAGGACCAGACCCACCTTTCTGAGTGCTTCTTATTTATTATCCTAACTTTTCAACTCGATGTGGCGCTTCGTGTGAAAATAATTTGGAAAATAAAAAAAGTGTCGGTAAGGTAGGAATCCGTTCACGAGAATCAGTCTGAAAAAATTAATTATTTTTGATTGAATATTGAACTTCTGGAAATTCAACTATTTAGTTGAAAATTCACATACTTTTTGTAGAAATTTGTCTTTTTTAGTCAAAAATTAATCCTCTTGTTTGAAAATTCAACTATTTGGTTGACAGTTAACAGATATAATTTTTCGAACAGTTTATTATTATCGTTAATAATATTCTCTTATGCTAAAAAATTGCAGTTTTTTCAAAAAATGTTTACTTTTTGCGTAATTTTCAATTAATGTAAGTTTAATAAATAATTGATTAATAATTAATTCAATTTGGCAAAAGTGATTATTTAAACAAATAATTATGTATACAGCTATCTTCTTTTTTACCAATGCCAAACAGTAGCAAGTTCTTCTAGGAAACTTAACTATTTACCCTCTTTTTATTTACTGAATTAAAAATAATGCAAGTTAAGAAAAAAAACAATAAACAATTTATTATTGTTTATAACTGTCTTCTCGTAGATAAGTGTTAAAAAGTTTCTGTTTTTTTACTGAACTATTAAACTGTTTCTCCATTTTTGACTTAGTGAGATAATAATTAATGCTAGTTAATAAAGATGATTGTTAAAATAATTTATTATAGTTTATAACTATCTACTCTTGAGGTAATGGTAGAGAATTGCTGATTTTTCTAAAATTTTGATTTTTTTTTTACTTTTTAGTTGAGAAAAAATAATAAATATTAATATTGATTTTTGTAAAAAATGTTGAACTTTTCAAATGCATTTTTGGACCACTCTATTATAGAGCCTCCCATCACTCCCAACTACAAAAAACTCTTTCAATCTTTAGTACTTTACCCAGATGAAAAAAAAAAGTTTTCTAATTAAAAATTCGATTCTTCTATTACCTAGCCTACTCTAGTATTGCCAACACAAAAAATAATTCGCAAATACCGGATCCTGTTTGTCGATATCAACAATCATCTAAAATTTCTTGCAATTCAATTTTTTGCCCACATTTTTTCAACACAGATAATTTTTCAGGAACAATATTGAATCATCGTCGAGAGACTCGAGAATCGTCGGTAGCTTGAAAGTTTAATTAATGATCCGCAAGTCTCGGCTTCATTCATGCCTCGAAGAATCCGTGGGCATCGTGCGTCTCAAGCAAAAAGTCATGGCTCACAAGGAAGGCAGGAGATTAAAAAGAAGTGACGATGAGAGGTAGGAAGGGAAGAGAAGAAGATTATGGATCAGGAGAGGAGGTAAAAAAAGGTTAAAAAGGAGGCGCATTGTGGCATCGATTGTCTTTTTTTTGGCTCTCCCCATCCCGCTGCGGACATGATCACCCGCAGGGAAAATTTCATACTCTTCTATTTCTGACGAACTAATTCCAGAAGCTTAATTACCATGTAGAGGCTTCGACCTTCAGATTGGATTTCGACCTTCTCAAGTTTATAGATCCCCATCTGAGTAAATTAAATATCTGGTGCTCTTTTTTATTACGCTCTATGTCATTCCTTCCCTATCTACTTCTTCTAGGCACTCTCCTTTATCTTCTTATATTCTTAGATCGTCTCTCCACACCTTTAAAATATCTTTTTTCATAGTTGTCCCTCATTCATATTCCCGGAAGGTTTTTTCTTCCCTTTCTCACATGTATTGCCTCTCTTTTATCCCATCCGTATCTTTTACACCGACTATTTCTATACCACATCGTCACTTATACCCTTAGTATAGACTTTTCCTATCTACTACGTCCCATCGCTTTTCTATATCCGATTATATTCTCTCATCATCTGTCTTTTCTCTTCTCATTTATATTATCCCCATCCCTAGGTACTTCTCACCCATATTCCCAAAAGCTCCATCCCTGTTTTTCCTACATTCTCCTCTCTCTTATCCCATCCCTATCAACCCATACCAACTGTGCCCCGCATCCTCATTTATACCCTTATTATAGAGTACAGACCCTCCCTTTCTAATCTGTCCCATCTCTCTCCTATATCCGCTTATATCCTCAGATCTTCTGTCTCTCCTCTGCTTTTTAAGATTATCTCCCTCCCGAGCTAGTTCTCAACTATATTCTCGAAAGCTCAACCCATCCCTTTTCCTCTTTCTTAAGCCATCCATATTTACCCTTCCTCATTCTAACCTACATCCTTGTTTATACCTTAATTATTTCTCCCTATCTACTACGTCTCAACCCTTAACTACATTCTCTTATATCCTCAGATCTATCTCTCCTCTCCTCTGTTATATTATCTCCCTCTCTAGGTACTTCTCACTCTTATACCCGAAAGCTCCACTCCTCCTTTTACCACATTCTCCTCTCTCTTATGTTGTCCTATCTACCCATCCTAATTGTACCCAACACCCTCACTTATACAATTATTATAGAGTATAGACCCTTCCTATCTAATTTGTCACATCCCTATCCTATCTTGTTTTATATCCTCATATCTATCTCTCCTCTTCTTCTTTATATTATCCCTCTTCCTAGCTACTGCTCCATATTTCCCTCTTTTCCTACCCCCTCTCTTTCCCAAATATGTCTCTCTTGCCTTCTCACAATCCCCTCCTCCCCATCCTCGCAAATATTTTAATCTCCTCTCCCATTGTTCTTTATTGGGGTCGTTAAAAAAGTACATCATCTAGCCGAAGGGAGGGGGGCAAGCATTGTGATGATTTTTGACACTATTTCCAGTAATTTCCTTTTTTCCAATTTTTTAAAGAATTTCACTTTTTTCTTCTTGTTTTCCAGAAACTTCCCCTTATTCTTGTTTTTTGCTTGAGTGCAACCTGAATTAATCTAATCGAATAAGCTTTTTTTTATTTATAATTAAAATCTTTTCTAGTTGAAATATGAATTATTCTTTTTTTTTAAGTTTGAACTAATGTGTTAAAAACATTAGTTACATTCATTAAAGACATTGCATCTCTTTGGTTAAAAAATAAACTATTTTGCTTGAAATTCATTATTTTCTTGTTAAAAATAAAAACTTTTAATATTATTCTATTTTTTGATGAAAATTTATCAATATTAGTTAAAATTTCAACTATTGGGTTCTAAATTAACTATTTGGTTAACAAACAAAACTATTAATCAAAGATTTATAATTTTAATTGAAAATTTAAGTATTTTGTTAGAAAGTTATCTTTTTTGGTCAAAAATTTCACTGTTTTGTTGATAAGTTGTCCTTTTGGATAAAAAATTCGTCCTTGAAAATAAAAAATTCAACTATTTTATTGAAAACACAATTATTCTTTATTGAAAATTAATATTTTCTGTTTGAGAATTTGATTAATTGGTCGAAAATTTAATAAATTATTATATTTTTCTTTGAGAATTATTTTTTTTTATTGCAAATTCAACTAACTGCTTGAAAGTTAAACTAATTTATAAAAAAATAATTTTATAAGTATAAATGGCATGTCTTTGGTTAAAAAATAACTATTTTGCTTAAAATTCTGTTTTTCGTTATTAAGGATGCAATTCTTACTTCCTTACTTCCCCTCCGTCTCCTTACTTCTCCTTACTTCCCCTCTCCTCATTTTTCTAACTTCCCCTCCTCTCATTTTTCACACATTGGCTCCAATCATTTCCTCTCACTTCCCTTGCCCCCCTCCTTTCTTATCATTCATCCTTCACATTCTTCTTCCATAATTTATCCTAATTCCTCTCCCATTATTTACCCTCAATTTCTCTTCAACCCATTCCCTAATTTACTGTCACTTCACATACTTTCCCTTCCCTTATTTCCCTAATCTTTCTTCCCTCATTAACTTTACTCCCCCTCTCATTATTTTCTCTCACATTCCTTACTCCACCATTATTTCTCCTACTTCTACTACTTTCTATTCCCTTACTAGCTCTCAGTTACCTCCGCTGATTCCCCTCATTTTTCTCCTCATTTCTCGTCTACTTCCTCTCTCTTCATTCTTCTCACTTCCTCCTCTTCCCACCCCTAAAACCCGACTTATTTTCTCTTAATTTCCCTTAAGTCCCCCGACTTCCCGACTCTAATTTCTACTCACTTCTCTTACGATTTCTCCCCATATTTATTTTCCTCTCATTTTCCCTGACTTCCCCTACTTCCCCTTCATTCATATCCTCTACTACCTCTACAATTATTTCCTCTCACTTGCACCACTTTGAAAAAATTATGATAAACGGACGGATATTCGACCTACGAAATTATCAAGAGAGTGAGAGTAAGAGAGAGAGAGAGGGGAGGGGAGTTCGATTTCCTTACCCTTATCTACACTTGCGCCACCTGCAGCCCCTCCATTTATTTCCCCTACTTCCCACCCTTAATTTCCATTACTTTCCCTCCCCTAGCTTTTGTCTTAATTTCCTTACTCTACCTTTTGTTTTTCCTACTTTCCCAACCTTTCCTTCCTTTATGTTCCCTTACTTCACCTCCTAGTATTCCGCTACTTTCTCTCCTATATTCCTCTGTTAATATTTCCCTTTACTCCCCCTCCTCGTATTTCCTCTTTCCTTATTTTCCATACTTTTCCTCTTCACACTTCTCCAGCTTCCCCCTCCCTCATTTTCCCTCCCTAATACCCCTCTTCTCATTGCTCCATAATTTCTTCTTACTTCCCCTAATCTCACCCTCATTTTCCCTTTTACTTCTACTACACCTACTTCAATCACTTCCTCTATTACCCCTCCCATCATTACCTATCACCACGGTAATTCCACTCTTTGGAACAAAGTACGATGGACGGATGTATACCTGACTGATGAAATGATCATTTCCGCTCTTGAATTCTATCAGGCGTCGAAATGGTGATCTCACGCACTTGGGAGATTTGAGATCCAAGAGAGTGAGAGAGGAAGAGGGTGAGAGAGGGGAGGTGGTTCGATCTCATTTCGAAACGTGAATGAGTCGGCGGCTACCTCAAACGAGATTCTCGACTCCTGCCTTATCCAGGTTCACACTTTTTTCCTCACTCCTTCTCCTTGCCCTCATCTCATTTCTTCCTCTCTCTCTCCCTTTTTCATTCCCGCTCACCGGGGCACCTGGAAGTTTTTCTCGAGCAACAATGAACGGCAGTCTCGGCTGTAACACAGGGAGCCGCCAGCGGATCAGTGGAATGATGCACCATCTCTAGGTAATAACTAATCAACTCACGAGAGGAAAGAGGTGTTTCTTTACCATTTCCGAGCACGTGGATCGTTATTTTTTCCTTAAAAAGGCCGCGTTAGAATCACCGATTCGACACCGAACGTCCGCAATCACTTCTCTTTTGCGCAAAAAGCAAAAAACACACTTTTGCCAAGTATTCCTGACGCCACAAGGGGTCGTTCATAAAATACGTAACCTTTTTGATAATAAGGGGGGGGGGGGGGGTCAGGACAAAAACTATAGGCAGGAAAAATAGTATATATCCTAAATACAGAAGAAAAAAGAATTCTTAAAAATTTATTATGAATAAACTTACTAAAGCGACGCCTCCATTCCTTAGCGTTCTATATTGCGTTTAGGCGGTGTACAGCTATCTGTCATGTTTGGTTGCTGGATACCTCGAGGTAATTTTAACAAAAGCTATAGAGAGCTGAACACCACCTAAACGACTTAGAGAGCTGTACACCGCCTAAATGCGATAAAATGATGTACACTGCCCAAAGGTGATATAGAGCTGTACACCGCCTAAATGTGATATAGTTATGTACACCGTCTAAAGGTGTTATAGAGCTTTATACCGCCTAAACGCGATAAAGTGATGTACACTTCCTTGATGCAATAGAGAGCTGTACACCGCCTAAAGTCGAAAGAGAGATGTACACCGCCTAAATGCCTTAGAGAACTGTATACCGTCTGAGCATGATATAGAGCTGTACACCTCCTAAACGCGATAAATAACTGTACACCGCCTAAACACGATAAAGAGCTGTATACCGCCTAAACCTAATATAGATCTGTAGATCGCCTAAACACGATAAAGAGCTGTACACCGCCTGAACATGATATAGAGCTGTATACTGCCTAAACGCAATAAAATGATGTACACTGCCTAAACACCGAAATAGGGTAGTGCACCGCCTAAGCGCTATAGAGAACTGTACACAGCCTAGATGCAATAGAAAGCTGTACACCGCCTAAATGCGACTGAAAGATGTACGCCGCCTAAATGCTTTAGAGAACTGTCTTAGAGAAACGTTTAAGCATAATATAGAGCTGTACACCGCCTAAACGTGATATAAATCTGTACACCGTCTAAACGTGATATAGAGCTATATACCGCCTAAGCATGATATAGATCTGTAGACCGCCTAAACACGATAAAGAGCTGTACACCGCCTAAACGCGACGTGGAAACTCAGCTACGTGGTAATAAGTTCAACTAGTTTGTTTTAAATTCCTATTTTTTAGGGTACACTGCCTTAGTTAAAATATTTTAATTAAATAATTGTTTTTTTTTTTTTGGTTGAGGATTGATTCTTTCAACTAACGTTGTAATTACAGATTCCATTTTTGGTTGAAAATTGACATTTTTATTGAAAATTGATCTATTATAGTTTAAAATTTATGTATTTTGTTCCAATTCGTCTTTTTTGATCATAAATTAATCTTCTTTGTTGAAAATCCATCCTTTCTGATTAAACACACAATAATGAAAATTATACCATTCATTTAAAAATAAACTTTTTTGATAAATATTAAAAAAAAATTATAAAAAGTTAAAATTTTGATAGAAAATTACTTTTGTTTTGTTGAAAATTCTTTTTTTTTTAATTCATTATTTTAGTTGAATATTTATCTCTGTTTGAAAATGTAGTTGTTTTTTTTAAAGTCGTTTTTTTGGTTGCGAAATTTT
>JAAAKG020133746.1:0-14072 GCA_010014905.2 Druon quercuslanigerum | reverse complement strand
TTAATCCATACTCTTAAAAAAAATTCGCAAAAAGAGTGTTTTTTTTACGCTGAAACCTTTACCCCTCCCTTAAAGTACTCAGCGCGTATAAGATACGTGCATTTCACGACTTAACCGAAAGAAAAAATGTTTAAACAAGTTAAAAATGTTTAAATAGTGGGAATTAATGTAAAAATGACTGGGTAATCTTACGTTACCGATTAATGATTATTCATGCGAAAAAAACTTTCAAAATGCGTATGTATATAAATATGTATGTATATATATGTTTATATATGTATATATATAATGTGTATATATATATATATATATATATATATATCAGACTGAGTCTTTGGAAAATGTATCAGAAGATCATAAACTACGTTTATGTACTTCCTTTGTCTAGGAATTTCGCTGAAAGTTATTTTTAAAGAAATTAAAACTGGGACCATTTTTCGACATATTTTCTTTGTAGCCTTGTAATTTTTTGAACCTAAGAAATTCTTTCATATTTAAAATATATGAGAGATGTAAAAAAACGTACATAAACATAATTACTCTTGACTCTTGCATTTCTCGAAATTTGAGGCTAATATTTCACATACAAAAAAAAGTTCTTAGGTTCAAACGATTTCACGGTACAAAGAAAATATTTCAAAAAATGGTCCCAGTTTTAATTTCTTTGAAAATATTTTTTACCGAAATTTCTATTCAAATAAAGTAGTCGGTAATATACAGGGATGGGCAAAAGTCTTCACACGCCTCTTTTTTGATGAATGATTAAGTTCTGTTAATTTTATTTATGCCAGAGCTAAGAAAATTTCTACTCAAAAGGTTGGTGCCTCTCATACAGGGTGTCTAGCCGTGACATGTAATGAAATTCCCATATTTTTCCCGTATAAGACCAAAATTTTATGCAACGATATTCAATCATGCCAAAAACAGATATATAACCAATGACAATATTTAAATACTCTAGTTACTTTTATATCAGAGTTTATTAATAAATATTATTTATTAATTACATACTTTAAACCAATAAAATAAATCACATTTTTTTGCTCTTTTGTAATTAGTCCATTTGATCATCTATAGCTGCAGCACCTTTCATCAATTTCATTTTTTTGCTTCAAGTTCTTTAATTTCTTCGGCGATTCTCTTTCTTTCGTTCTCTTTTTTATTCTTTCTTGATCCTCATTTTTCCCATTTTCACAAAATTCTTTATACCAACCATAAGCCATACGAACATCTAGCATCATCTTACTAGTAATAGATATTTTCCGAATATCTCCTCCTGCATTCGTGAATGCGTCACGTATAATACGCAAACCATCAGACTATTTTCAGTTTGATTTTCTACAATTGCATTTTTATTGATCGAAAATCCACGTTCCAGAGCAAGCCCCTTGCCCCTCGCATACCGCAACGATATGACGGTGTTTTAGAGGAACATGTATCCCTATCGACAACACTATGGTATAGTGTAGCATAGTGACTATACGAATCCTGCTCCACGGTATATCTCTGGAGGTTTATTCTCTCTCATAACTGGATCAATTTCCGAACGCAACTGACGCTCATCTCGAGAAACGAAACGCGATAAGCACGAAAGAAAAAAAGTATTCTTGAATTTCGTGTCGAAGCCGTAAGTGGTTTGAAAAAATTTAATTCAAGTCCAATCCAAAAAATTTCCGATTTCGGATAAGAAATCTTGCCTTTTTCCCGCTTTTTCCCGTTACGAAAAAATTCCCGTTCTTTTCCCTCTTTTCCCCGATTTCCCGTCGGCTAGACACCCTGCTCATATAAATCGTACACATTTTTATATCGAACTGCAAGGTCGTGAAGTTGTAACGAAAAAGTTTGAATCAATCTTATCTGTACGGTACTCAGATTAAGAATTAAATATATATAATGAGGAAATGTCATAGAAACTTTATGAATATATGTTCCATATATTCTACAAAAATATTTTTGTTACAAAAAAATTGCAATTTTTCCAACTTTTTTGTAACAACTTAAAGTTCTTGTAATTAAGGACATTGAAAAATGTTGATTATTTCGGAAGTTATTGAGCATTCAAGAAAACATTAAAATGTACACTATTTTGCAATATCTACTTAAAAATAAGGCAAATTGTCTTCGCTCTGGGCTCATTTTATACAAAATTCCGAGAGCAATCAACCCTTTAAAGAGAAATTTTTTCTAACTTTGGCATAATTTTAATTAGAAGAACTTAATCAGTTATAAAAAAGAGGTGAACGAAGACTTGCCTACCCCTGCAGGTATTTAAGTCTGTCACATACCCTTAATCGCAGAAAACATCAGGTCTTAAAACGTGGCGATCTGATGCAACCTGGGAAAGTCACATTTTATAAGAAACTTTTCACTGTTAATAAGAATGTATTTAACATCATAATGAGTTTATAAATTATTAAAGACTTAGGATATTTAATTCTATTATATTAAATACTAGCAATCATGACTCACTTGCGGAAACTTTCTTCTTAGCGGTCAAAGTCTCAATATAAAATATTTCCGAGTGGCCTTTTAAATAAAAGATTAAATGTTTGGTAATTTAACGGCTAGCAAACACTCTTTCTGGTGATTAAAATTAACAGATTAAAACTTTTTAACCTGAACATTTTTAAATTTATTTGCTGAATAATTAACTACAAAAACAAAGTATTCAAAATATCAAATTTCTTCTGAATTTAAGGTATTTAAAATTAAAATTTAAAAAATGTGTAAGCCACCAATTTATCAATCTTTTAATATTAAATAATTAAACATTAGAATAAAGACACCTTTGTAAAAAAAGACAGCTATTCTGACTGAGGCGATGTCCAAACGTGAAGATTTCATCAAACCTGGCCAAGCCAAAATTTACCCATGAATCTTCTCATTCAGAATGGGAATGTACAAAATAAAATTACTCAATCAGGGTACCCAGCGGTTACTACGAATAAAATTCATGGTCTTTTCTAGATTTTCCAGATCAAGAAAACAAGTTTTTCTAGGTTTCCTTTCTTTACACCAAATAATAATTAAATATCCGTTTTTTATGCATGTGAAAGATGACAAATTTCATATTTTTATTGGAAAAAAATGTCTAAAGAAAGCAGAATAAATAAACAAATCCTTAAGTTTTTGCGAACATAAGTCGTCATTCTGAAATCTTTGGAAATATTTTTAAATCTTTGTAGTCCTTGAATTTTTTGGAACCTTGGTGAAATTCTTGAAATCTTTTTAAATCCGTGTGAAATTCTTTAAATCTTTTGAGATATTTAAAATCTTTGGGAAATCTTTTAAACATTTTGTATAATCTTTCAAATCCTTGAAATCTTTGTGAATTGTTGAATTGTATTGAAATCTTTTGAAATTGTTTAAACCCTTTTAAATGTTCTGAAATATTATAAATATTTTTAATTTTTTAAATTCTTTTCAAACCCTTATACATTCTTTAGAAATCTTATGAAATGTTCCCTACATATTTTGTATTTATTTGAAATCACTGGCATATATGAAACCTTTTAAAATTTGTTAACAAAAATTTGAACATGTTTAAAATCTTTGAAATGTTTTGCATTTTGACGTACTCTACCCTTTTCGAAATCTTTGGAATTTTTGACATTCTTATGTATTTTGTGTGTTTTTATTCCCTTTTTGAAATCTTTGGAATTCTTGTATTCTTTTGACATCTTTATTAAATTTGGATGAAACTGTTTGAATAGTTTCGAAATATTTTGAAATCTTCTAAAACAATTTGAAATCATACAAAATCTTTGAAATGTTTCGCAATCTGGTGTACTGTGCCCTTCCTGATATCTTTGAAATGCTTGTATTCTTTTGAAATTTTTATGAAATCTTTTTAAAATCTTTTTTATTCATTTTAAATCATTAAAATATTCGAAATCTTTGTGAAATCTTTTTCAATTTTAGTAAAATCTTTGCTGTTCGTTGGAAATAATTAAAATCGTTTGAAATCTGGTGTAATGTACCCTTTTTGAAATCTTTTAAATTCTTGCAAACTTTTAAAGTTTTTATGAATTCCTTGCAATATTTTGTTAATCATTCTGAATTTTGTTGTATTAATTTAAAATCATTAAAATATTTGAAATCTTCTCAAACATTTTGAAATCGTTAAGATCTTTGAAATGTTTAGAAATCTTTTATATCTTGGTCACACGCCTTTTTCAAATCCTTGAAATCCTTTTTAGGTCTTTGAAACCCGTAAACTCTTTGAAATATTCAAAATTCTTTTAAATATTATAAAATATTTGCAATATTATCAAACATTTTGAAATCTTTAGAATTATTGTAAGTTGAATATCAAAAAAATCTATATTTTAACATTCGATATTAGCGGAGAAGAGATTAAAAAATTATAGAATTTTTCCCAATATTAGTTTGTCCATTTCAATGTATAAAATAATTAGTACAGAATACAAAAAGTGCCATGAAATCTCGAAAATTTATTCTGTAATGAACAAAAGATAAATCTTGATAAATAAAAAACTTTTTAGTATCAAGATTTCTTCTAAACGAGATTTTCATAACCGAGTAAAATATTTAAATTTGTTTTTACATTTCAATACAAAAATTTGTTTCAAAAGCAAAACAAAAATTGAAATTCAAGGTTCTCGTGAAAAATTTTAAGATATTTACAGGTTTTCAAGGTTTAAAAGAACTCAAGGAGAATTCCAGGTTTTCAAGGTTTTCAAGGTCGCTGGACAACCTGTCAATTTAGTTTTTATTTTTTTAAAAAGCCTGAAGCTAAATGTAATTTCCAAGGGGTAAAACTTCTCCAAATTTGCAACAGTTTTTGTGGTCCCCCATTTTTAAACAACTTTAATCCTAAATAGGCAAATTAAAAAAAAAACTTTTGTCTATTTCTGGAAATTTTAAAAATAAGAAGTAATATCAAATTGATTTCCTGAGAAAAGGACAACATTGAAATGGTTAAATTGGCATATTTTTAATATTTTCCGATTTTAAATTTGCTCACTTTTTAACACGTCTAATTATTATTGAAGACTCCTAATCCCACATCTTTCATTTCTATGCCGTAAAATGTTTTAATATTTTTAATCCAAATAATGCTGCACAAAGAGTGTACGCAAAAAGCTTTTCGGTGAAATTATTGTCTCATTAGGATTTTTCCAACTATTGTAATTAGTATAGCATTTATTTATCCATTGTACACTCCTTTTAATTTTTGCAATATGTCTATCCCTCATCCTATAAACACAAAATTTTCTAATAACAATCGTCGTCTATTACGAAACTAATGAGCAATTACCATAATATCACAAAACTACAATGCCATAAAGAACTATTTTAATTTTTTTTGAATATATTATTTGAATCTGTTCAAAATGAAGCGCCGTAATATGAAATTATAAGAATATTTGATGTTTCCAACTTGAAGATTTTGTATTCTCAAAGAGCCATTTGTACAATTTGACAGTTTGAATTCAAACACTGGTATTAGATGCATATAAAAATATTATGTAAATATAATGTAAAGTAGGGTAAACAGGGGTATTGTCGACACCCTTCTAGTGAACTACACTGTGCAATGGAAATGCTTTTAATAAAATACATACCTGCACATGTATAAATATTCTATTATCCATGTAATTTGTATTTCAATATTTATTCAGCACAAAATTACTGAATTTTTATTAATTAAATAACATTTTTTTGCCACCTACAGAAAGACATCTTGACACTACAAAAATTAGCCATGTCGTTAATTTGAAACTTCTCTGAAAGTTAGAAACAACGTATTTCTTATTTTCTAGTACTTTCAGAGGCTAGATGATTATGTTTTGAAATATAAATAAATATTAGTTTCAAATTTGGGTAGATTTAATATATTTGAAATTTTTTGATCGTATCTTCAAAACCAGTGAACGGCATAGGTATCACTCAGTGAACAACACACAAAATAAGGAAGTTTTTAGGGAATTATGGGCATTTTTTTATTAACAACCATGTTGCTATGATTGCTATTTGCCTTCTTCATTCCTAGGACATTGCCTTCTAAGAATCTTTAAGGTTCAATATCTTTTTAATTAATTTTGCATTTCCGAACCTCAAAAATTAATCACAGACACCCCAGAATGAATTTGACAAATTCGTGAACTGATCTGATGAACATAACAACACACTGTCGAAGGTATTTCTTCCAAACAAAACATACGCCTTTTCTTTCATAATATTTCTTTTTTCATAATATTTCTTACAAATAACTTTCTAAATTCGTTTAAATTCAAAATCAGTACCGTTGTCGTTCACTGAATGTAGGGTGTCGTTCATTGGAAATATGGTATCGTTCACTGAATGTGAATCAATTATTTTCAAATAAATATAACAATGCTTTGGCAAAAAATAATTATATTACTGAGTACTGTTTGGAAACAAAAAAATATGCCCTTTCAGATGAATTGATCTTTGTTCCCAACCAATAAGCATATAAATTAATATTCTCCTTCTAAAAACTTATTCTTAACGTAACATCCCTGTTTACCCTATACCAGTAGTTGAAAATTTATATAATTTATATTTGAAAGGGGAATCTTTTCAAACATCCATAATAATGCAGGCCATGAAAAAAGTCCGCTTATATTAGATACAAAATATCTATGAAAGCTTACGTAACAATGAAATCGTTTATAAAATTAGTGATCAATAATTTTAACTTCAGTAACTTATTATAATTTCCTTCACCCTGCAACTCAATAGAATTTGATAAATAAATCTCTACGGGTACTGTGAAAATAATTATAACGAATTGTTACTAATTAAGTTTCATTTTATGGGTCTTATAATGGTTTCATAACTTCTTTTTCATTGAATATAACGTTGTATAAAAACCATTCTCGGCAGGAGAATATTCATCATCGTATTTTATTACACACTGCTGTAATCTACGACTCTAACAGTAACATAAATAAATAAATATTTTAATTCTTGATTCTTCTAGCACTATCTTAAAGCATGTAAAGTTACTACGATTTTGAAATTATTATATCAGTTACTATTGCCTCGTGAGTATCGGTCGGTGTCGTCTAGAAAAACCGAAAGTGAGGTTAAAAAGAAAATCTTACCATTATTGGAGACAGGCTTCAGGATACTGGTACTCAGGAATTTCAAATTACTCCTCAAAATTCCTCTGATACTCATAGCCATTTTTTAATATTTTAATTTATTTGTTACTTTATTATATTTAAAAAGAATAAATGAAGGCTATATTAAATCACGCGTACCTCGTTTTAGGAAAGAAGAGGAATCCATGCATTTGGAAAAGGAACGGAAACGAACAGCAGAAGGATAATTTTAGCGCTAAATTTAAAACTGTGATTCCCTACATTTATACAACCATAAATTTTAAATCAACAATTATTTCAGCAGTTTTTAAATTTTAAAGTCAAGCCTGAGTATAAAATACGTTTTATATTTTTTTAAGCCTTTTTATTAAATTTTCAGAGATTTATGTACATAGGTGAATAAAGGTAACTACAATTATATACCAGCTATATTACATAATTTCCATTATTTTCTTGACAACGCTATTTGCTATAATAGTACCAAAAATCGACTAGTCATTGTGCAATTCATAACTGATAAAATAAAATTTGCAAATAAAACGCGCACCGATTTTGAAATTAAAATGAAAAATAATAATTGTAAGAAAAACTATTTAATAAATAAAAAATAACTAATAGGATATTTTTATTTTAGGGTTCTTAATTGAAAATTTACTGCAAATTGGTGTTTTGTTATATTAACCATTCTGTTGAAAAAAAATTGTTGCTCGTCTCTTTAACATTATTAATAGAAAAGAGATTAAAGAGCGTTCGGAGCGTTTGGAGAAAAAGAGGGAACACAGCCCATGTGATCTGTGACTGTGATGTGATGGCGTCCGACGCGCACAGGATGAATGGACGTTGTGTTTTTAAATTGCCGAATCTTTATGAAATTTCGATCAAATGAAGATGAAACGGTCGAAAATTGAAATAATCAATGCGACTGTCGATTCGTATTTGAAGCGACGGCGATATCAGGTAGGTTGGTTCTGGAAGATGTGTACTTCGGTCTATACATTAAAAGAAATAACTATGTAACCTAACCTTCAAAACTGTTTACTAATAATCTCACAGGATAGTGACGTTTTTCGAAAACCTGAGAGAACGGGTTGTAGAAGTAGCGAGGAAATGACTTTAAATGTTACTGCTGAGTGCGGGACATCACGCGATAATTCCATCGTCTTCAGTGCAATCATCAACGACCCCACAGCCGCGGATCAGGCCTATCAAAAGTAAGCATGTCCTCTTTCATATTTATTTCATATAAAATCAGAATGATTGCTTTTTGGGAAAAACTGTTAGTTTTTAGACTTTTCATTCATTAACGAAGAATTTCAAGTATTTATAACAGAAAGGATTTTGTTTTATTGATATTTGGAGCTTGTGATTATTTATTCTTGAATGTTAATGTTTTTGGAGCAATTACAATTGTTTCAATTATTATTTTGTTCCATTGAATTTTAGGCAATTTAGTACTTTATGTATATAAAGTATAGGTACTGAATGTTTTTTGTTAGGAATTAAATTTATTTTTTAATACTTTTGTGAGCAATGCAAATTAAAGTGCGTGCCAGTACTTCATGCTCTATTCTTTTTTAAATTGATTGCATTTGTTGCACAGTAGGGGGAATTCCGGTTTTTAAATTAACGATCAATATAGTGCCGTTTTTAAGTAGATACAAAATTGAGACAACTTGTGTCAAATATACTTGGAAAGTTACAAGAAAATTTTGAAACGTTTTATAAATTTGTTTCTTATAAGGAAAATTAAAATTATTGACCCAAATTTGAGGAAACTATTGTGTATGTTTTATCCTTTCATCTTGAAATGGTTTAAATTTCATCATTGTTCTTGACTACAGTAATATTTAATAATTTGAATAATTTTCAGATTAAAGGGTTGGATAAATGGTGTAGCAGGTGACAAGTTAAGATCAGAGTTACGGGAACTTTTGTACCCCGTATTATGTCATTTGTACCTTGAAATGCTTCACGCAGGAAATAGGCAACTAGCTATTCAATTCTTAAAGACGCATCAAAACGATTTTATCTCTAGGACTGAAAAAGATTTTTTGGACGAATTGTCCAATGTATTGTCCATACAAGATATAGAGTTACGCCCTTTAGTCAATGCGTTTAGGACGAGGAAATATAAAGTTGATATGTCAGATGAAGCGCACGTTTGTCTCCATAAATTTCTGTCAAAATATGGGCATATTATTCTCATGCAGGTAATATAATTGAACTAATTTTTTTAAGAGAGTTTAATTTTAATTGATTTAAAATTAAACTAAAACATATTTTGGATTGTGCCTATTTATTTATGGATTATTCACAGGTCATAAATACTCACATAACCGTGATCAAAGAAATGTCAGATGGTTATATAGAAGCTGAAGAAAGTGGTGGCGAGAGGGGGCAAAATAATGACATAGGTATTAATGGGCACATGGAACAACCATCCGGCACTGGTGTCGACAGAGAAATGCGAGAGCTTCAGGAAGCTATTCGACTGATTCGCAATAATTCTCACCAGCCGCTTCGAGTATTTACTGTTAGCAACGCAATTGAAAAGTAATTCCAAATTATTCTTTTATTTAGTTAATTTATCAATACATCACAATCAATGCATTTAATACCTTCTTATAGTAAGTTGCCATTTACTGATGTATAATTTAGATATTAATTTAATTCAAACAGTGCAAGTTGTGGCATTATTACGCCAAACATGGATAAGTTGGCGGCAGGTTTTAGCACTAATGAAATCAGAGTTTGGGGTATCGGCGACACTGTACTTATGAGGCCGACTTTTACCGAGCCTGAAGTTACTCTTGCTTGTGATGTACCGCCTTCGACTAGTTTTTTACAAGATGGTAATGAAAGGTAAGAAAGATCTATCATTAGGTGAAAATAAAAAAGTTGACAGTCGCATGTCCCTGGAATGTTAAACGCTTGTGTTTGGAGAAATAATTTTCTTAAGTACAGGATACTATTAAGCGTATTTCCTTCAATACTATCCTATGTACCAATTATTTTGACTTTGCTAAGTATCAAAATAATTTCGATTAAATATGAGTATATCTCATCCAGTAACGTCTCCCTTTCTACCTTTTTCAAATTTATAGCTTAAGATGTAGTTGTTAAATACATGTATTTTTCAGAATGAATTGAGGAATTACAAAATAAAGTCTTTTTCTCGTTTTTAATTATAGTTTTCGAGTTACAAGCACTTTTGAAATATTTCCGAGTGTTTACGTCCTTTACGGCCACTTGATTAATAGATTAAGCCCGGCTAACAAAATATTCTTTAAAAATTATTAAACTTTTATTGCATTATCTTGTCATCCGCTAATATAAAAGTTATTTAAAACGATTGAAGTTAATTGAAAATTGCAAATAATCGATATTACCCTCATTTTTGAATTTAAAAAATTATTTTAAAGAAAATAAAAGTAACATTTCATGTTTTGCATCATGAAAATGATTTCCAAATATATAATCTTAAAAAACTAACCTAAAAATATGAAACTAAATGTTTTATTAAAATTATGTCGAAGTAAGTTGAAGTATAACGAAAATAAGAATTATTAGGATAATTAAAAAATTTAATTAATTTAACAAACATAAATAGTACATACAAACTAAGAGCCCAAAAAAATCAATAAAAGAACAAATTTCCGATAATTATTTTTAAAATTATTTTTATTAAAAAAAAGTGTAATTATAGTTTTTATATTTTAAGCCTTATTAAGCAGATCCAATTGTTATTTAATCCAATTGAAATTAAATATAAATAATTATAATTATTATAAAATAAGAGCTCATTTCTTCATTTCCGAATTAATCATTTTTACACTTATAGTAATTAATATGAATAAAAAAAATATGCCCACTGCGCGAGCACATTTTAATTGCGCGCTTCGCGCTCGTTTTCATACGATTAATGCGTACATTTTAACTACATTTTTTCAAATATCATAAGTATTAAAAATTAAATTGAAAACTGTGATTTAAACTTCAAAGGAATTACAGCCATAAATTGTAACTGAATTTTTTTCGACTTGTTTTTGAATAAGGTTTTCAAAGCACCTACGACTTTGACGATTACATTCTTATTACGAAACTCGCGCATCACGCTCGATAATTTGTGTCCAATTGAAAAACTTCATCAAGATAATTTTTAAGTCTTGTTCAAATCTAATAAAAACAACGCTTTAAACTTACGGATCTCTTAAAAACAAAAATTGCATGTTTTTGAAAAGGATTCAACTTTTTGAACTTTTGTCTAATTAAGAAATGTTATAAAAATAGTTTGTGTATATATTTTATATCTAGTAGACATTTCAATTTATATTTCTTAATCCATTAAAAAAATTTGTTTTCTTTTTTCAACAATTTTCAAAATTTGGAAAGGCATATAACTTTTCTAATTTTTATCGAAATTGAAAATTTTATTTAGATAATTTGCAAGTCTTCTATCCACCTATAAGAAACTGACAAAAATTTCTAAAATTTAAAGAAAAAAATATTTTTTAATTTTGAAAATGCTCTAAATTTTTTAATTTTTTGGAAATACCTGGGTAATGAACTTACCCTTCATTTTGGAAACTTTAAGAAGTATATCGAAGGCTGACTCGATTGAACAAATCCTTCAAAGTTAGCGTGGTTACAACATTCAGGTAACCATACATACTGACATACAGACAGACACCGACAAAATTGAATGATTTTCGGATTCTAAGAGTGCCGAAACGTAAAAATCCGCTAAAAACCAGAGATAAAAAATTTGGACGATTACATTACACTCTCATGAATGAGAATGTAAAAAATGTTTTTTATTGATCTGAAATATTTTGTGCCATTCAATTCAAAATCAAATAATTACAACTTTTTCATTTTCACCCTGTTATTCATGGGATAATATTTTAATGGTATAGTGATTAAAAATAATTATTAAATCCTTGCAGATGCGCAGGTGGAGCGGTAGTTTTAAGAGGTCACAGAGATGTCGTTCATGACATGAGATTTGTACCTGAGTCGGAAATTCTCCTTTCTGTGTCGAGTGATAAAGACATGAGAGCTTGGCGCCTGAATGACTTCTCGTGTGCTGCAGTTTACGAGTAAGTATAAGGGAAATTTTTTGAAACTTTTAAATTTATTACGGTTAAATGTATTACGATTTCTTATTTATCAACTGTTACCATTTGTATTGCAGAGGACATAATTATCCAATATGGTGCATGGACACTAGTGCGTTTAATTTATACATAGCAACGGGTTCTCATGACAGAACTGCCAAACTGTGGTCATTAGATAGAACATTCCCCCTTCGAATATTTGCAGGGCATTTCTTGGATGTAAATGTAAGTAAAGAAACTGCAACTGCTAAGTATCACACGTTTTATAGATAAGAAATAGAAATGTGGCAAACTTAATTTACAGTGTATACGATTTCATCCAAATGCCCGATATTTGGCAACTGGTTCTGCAGACAAGACCATAAGGTTGTGGAATAAAGACGACGGGAATTTGTTACGAGTTTATGTCGGTGCTCAATCGCCAATTTATAGCTTAGCTTTTAGTCCTGATGGAAAATACCTAGCTGGGGCAGGTAATTGATTTTTTTCTCTACATTTAACATTTATTTTATAAATCCATTCATTCTACGTCAAAGTTTAATTTTCACTTCCATATTATTTTCATTTGCAGGGGATGACAAAAGTATTTCCATTTGGGATTTGTCGACAAATTCCTTGTTGACTGAGCTAAAGGCTCACCAGGATTCGGTAATGAATTTAGATTGGAGTCCGGACGGTCAGTACATCGCCAGCTCGAGTATTGACGGAGTAGTCTGCTTGTGGTCAACTCAGGAACACATTAATCTCAACAATAGGTGAGTTGAAAGAAAGTTTACCTCAATTGTAAAAATTAAGGAAATAAATAGTTTAATTATATGGTAAGCAGTAGAGTAGTGGCCATTTTAAGGGACACTACTTCAATAGGTTAAAGTAAAAGTTTCAATCTTTAATTTGAGCCGTACTGGAAGTTTTTAGAACATCAGATTTGCACCAGATGTTGTTTAAACAAATGTCTAACATGCTAATTTCCTCGAAAACCTGACGTGATGGAGCAAATCTGACACCAGATTCGGATTCAGTGACTCCAAAAACATATAGGTATGGTGGACTGGTTCAGTGACCATAAAAACGAAGTTTATTCTCTCCAGTTTTTGAAATTACTACTACTACCAAATTTATTCAACATTTTTTTGGATTTGGCTTTGCACTACACTTGGAATCCCATTTAAGTATCTTCCATTTATGTCGTTGCGAAAATTGATGCCTCAGAGGTTTCGTGATGCGAGCAGCCAGATGGCTGCACTCTCAGCGTGTTAGTTCGTAGTGAGCGAATGTTGTGTTCGATTTAAGTGAAGGTCATTTATGACCATACCCGACAACACACGTAAATCGGATTGTCAGAGTATTTAATAAAATAACCCGTACAGAAGAGTTTTTTCTTTAAAATTAACTTAAAAATGATAAAACGCGCTCTAATAATATTTTTCTCATTTTTATTGCCAAATTACCGAAAAGTTTCTTGCTTTTTATTTAAATTTAATGAATATAATTTCTATTTGCTATTATGAAATACTAAAAAACAGTGGGTTTTGTCATTAAATGTTACATTTAATTTACTTTTTTACCAATAAATTCAAATTATAACCTAGTTTCCGATTACTGGGACCGTCACGATTACTGGGTAATTTTCCTTAATCACTTCTTGATAGGGCGCGTAATTGTTTTATTCGTGGAAAATATTATTGCAATAAAAAATAATAAAATTTGTGGGACAAACGACACAAGCTACGAAAAAAAAATAGTAGACACAAATTGTGCACCTAAAACACATCTACGAATTCTTTATATTATTATTATTATTATTATTATTACACCATTAAGCCGTTTCCCTTTCGGGGTAGGCGTGACTCACTCGGTAGGG
>JAAAKG020133745.1:0-14073 GCA_010014905.2 Druon quercuslanigerum | reverse complement strand
TATCTACCGTGTCGAAAGCTTTTTCTAGGTCAACAATTGTTAATAATAATTTAATAATAGTAATTATAAACTAATTTATTTGTAACATTGAATCTCTAAGAGTGCACTATATTGATATGTAAGAATACTGAATCATTGAAAATAAGGACGGAGAAAAGAGTGTGCAAATCTGTCCTGCCAAAATTGCTACCGAATTCGACGTTTGCTGTATAGATTGAATAAGTGATTAAGAGAGATAGATCATAATAATAAAATAATAGTAATAATAAACTAATTAATTTCTAACTTGGAATTTGTCCAAGTGCACTACCTGGATATCTAAGAATACAGAATCATTGAAAATAAGGACGGAGAGAAGAGTGTGCAAATATTTCCGCAAAAATTGCTACTAAATTCAACGTTTGCTGTGTATAATGATTAATTAATAAAATAAATTGGATAATAATAATAACATAATAATAGTAATAATAAATTAATTAATTTATAAATTTGAATCTCTCCGAGTGAACTTTCTCCATATATAAGAATAGTAAATCTTTGCGAATAAGGACGTAGAAAATAGTTTGTAAATTTTACCTGCCAAAATTGCTACTAAATGCGACTTCTGCTGTGTAGAATGATTAACTAATTAAATGACTTAGATATAACACCGGGCTGGCAAACACCGGGCTGGCGTGGCGCGCTCCCCTACACTTACCGCCAGCCAATGCGCCGACACGACGCGCAGGCACGTACAATATAGCTGGCTGCGCGACGCAGAAACGGCAGTTCGCTGGGTGTGGTGAACCAGGTAGCCTCGGGGATCTCTCACCCGGTGCAACTCTTCTGGCGGTCCTATACTCCCAGTAGGCGGCCAGCCTCCTCCCTCCCGACTCCTGGTGCAATCCTGTCCTCTCCCCGTAGCCGGCTCGATCGGCGGTCGACAGGTTCCCCTATGGCCGCCCATCGGGGCCAGGGTACGTTGGCGTCAGGTTCCCCTGACCGGCCTACCTGCGGCAAACCCAGCCCGTCCTCTCCTCGCAGCCGACTCGATCGGCGGCCGACAGGTTCCCCTGTGAGCGCCCATCAGGGCCAGGGTTCTTCGGCGTCAGGCGCCCCTGATCGACCTACCTGCGGCTCTCCTACATACAGAACGAGTGTGACCTCCAGACGACCTTCCGCATCCTGGGAAGTCGCGGCCTTGGTGGCTTCCTCGCCCGTACCTGACCTGAACCGCTTGTGGGGGAGGTAACCCGGGTCCCCGACTGCCTCCACGCGACCTGAGCGTATCACCGCCCGACTGTACACGCCTGTAACGCGAGATCCTTCTCTTTCTGTTTCCAGGACACGACCCAGGGGTAACTCCTAAACCTCCGCTCCGGACAACGCCGCACGCGCACCACACCCACGCCACATTTGTAAGACCCACGTACACCGCAGATACAAATGTCCAAGGCGCACACATCCATACATAAACACACACACACACAATCACCTATCCGCGCTCACACACACTCACTACACTTACTCATTAGTTTATAATTAGTATTGTAACCGTATAGGAAAATATATTATTTGTTGCTTTATTCCCGTACACCACGTGTTTTGTTTTCTCATAAAGCCTGTCCCAAACCCAAAACCCTGGCTAGACTGAAGTGTCCGGCGAGACAACACATAGGTAGGGAAACAGAACGTTACAAACTAATTAATTTGTAAAATTGAATCTCTCCGAGTGCACTATCTTCATATCTAAGAATACTGAATCTTTGCAAATAAGGACTGAGAAAATAGTTTGTAAATCGTACCTGCAAAAATTTCTACTACATTCGACGTCTGCTGTGTAGAATGGTTAATTAATAACATGATATAAATAACAATAATATAATAATAGTAATAATAAACTAATTAATTTGTAACATAGAATCTTTCCGAGTGCACTATCTGGATATCTAAGAATACTGAATCTTTGCGAATGAGAACGAAGAAAATATTTTGCAAATTTTTCCTGCAAAAATTGCTACTAAATTCGACATGTGATGTGTAGATTGAGTAATTAAATAAAAGAGTTATATCATAGTAATACTTATAATACATTAATTAATTTGTAGCATTGAACCTCTCCGAGTGCACTATCGCGATACTGAAGGATAATGAACCATTGTGAACAAGGGCGGAGACAATGTTTTACATATTTTATTTAATAGTATAATAATACTAATAATAATACATTAATTAATTTGTTATATTAAATCTCTCCAAATGCACTATCTTGATACAGAAGTATCATGAATCTTTGTAAATAAAGACGTAGAAAATAGTCTGCAAGCTTTACCTGCAGAAATTGTTAATAAATTCGACGTCTGTTGTGTAGAATGATTAATTAATGAAATGAGTTGAAAAATAATAATAAAATAATAATAGTAATAATAAATTAAATAATTTGTAAAATTGAATCTCTCTGAGTGCACTATCTACATATCTAAGAATACTGAATCTTTGAGAATAAGGACGTAGAAAATAGTTTGAAAATTCTTCCTTCAAAAACTGTTACGAAATTCGACGCCTGCCGTGCATAAAGATTAAATAATTATATAACTTAGATAGTCATAATGTAATTATCATAGTAATTTAAAATTAATTAATTTGTAAAATTGAATCTCTCCAAGAGCACTATCTCGATATCTAAGAATACTAAATATTTGCGAATAAGGACGGAGAAAATATTTTGCAAATTTTTCCTGAAAAATTGCTACTAAGTTCGACGTTCGCCGTGAAGAAAAATTTCTGTTTTAATTAATTTTTCACTTTGAATCTCTGCGAGACCACTGTCTGAATATCTAGGGATAATGAATGTTTGCAAAGAAGGAAGAAGAAAATGGTTTACAAATTTTCCATGCAAAAATTGTTACTAAATTCGACTTCTGCTGTGCAGAGTCATTAATTTATTTAAAGTGTTAGATAATAATAATATTACTAAACTCGATGTCTGCTGTGTAGAATAATTTCTATTTTAATTCATTTTTAACTTTGAACCTCTGCGAGAGCACTGTCTCGACACCCAAGAATAATGAATCTTTTCAAATAAGGTGGGAGAAAATATTTTCTAAATTTTTCATGCAAAAATTGTCACCTAATTCGTCGTCTGCTGTGTAAAAGAATGCCTATTTTAATTAGTTTTTAACTGTGAATATATGCGAGTGCACTATCTTGATATGTAGAAATAATTGATCTTTGCACAGAAGGACGGAGAAAATGATTTGCAAATTTTCTCTGCAAAAATTATTACTAAGTTCGAAGTCTGCTGTGCAGTATGATTAATTAATTAAAAGAGTTAGATAATAGTAATATAATAATAATGGCAATAATAAATTAATTAATTTGTAACATTGAATCTCTTCCAATGCACTATCTCGATATTTAAGAATACTGAAACTTTGCAAATAAGTTCTGAGAAAATAGTTTACAAATTTTTCAAACAAAAATTTTGCAATATACGACGTCTATTGTGTAGCATAATTTCTATGTTGATTAATTTTCATGTTCAAATCTCGGCGAGTGCACTATTTTGAGATATAAGTATGATGGATCTTTGCGCATAAGGACGTAGAAAATAGTTTGCAAATTTTTCATACAAAAATTGACAATAAATTCGACGTCCGCTGTGTAGAAGAACTTCTTTTTCAATTAGTTTTCAACTATGAATCTCTGCGCGTGCACTATATCCATATCTAAGAATACTGAATCTTTGATAATAAGGACGTAAAAAATAGTTTGCATATTTTACCTGCAAACATTGCTACTAAATTCGACTTCTGCTGTGTAGAATGGTTGAATAGTAACATAATAGTAACATAATGACAATGGTAATGATAAATTATTTAATTTGTAACATTGTATCTCTCCAAATTTACTATCTCAATATCTTAATATAGTGAATCTTTGCAAATAAGTTCGGAGAAAATAGTTTGAAAATTTTTCATGCAAAAATTGTCACTAAATTCGACGTTTTCTGTGTAGAAAAATGTCTGTTTTGGTCAATTTTAAACTTTGAATCTCTGTGAGTCCACTTTCTGGATATCTAGGTATAATAAATCTTTGCAAAGAAGGAAAAAGAAAATGGTTTTGCATATTTTACATGCAAAAATTGTTACCAAATTCGTCGTCTGCTGTGTGGAATAACTTCTATTTTAATTAATTTTTAACATTGAACCTTCCTGAGTGAACTATCTTGATATCTTAGAATAATGATTCTTAGCTAATAAGGTTGGAGAAAATAGTTTGCCAATTTTTTATACTAAAATTGTCACTAAATTCGACGTTTTCTGTGTAGAAAAATGTCTGTTTTGGTCAATTTTAAACTTTGAATCTCTGTGAGTCCACTTTCTGGATATCTAGGTATAATAAATCTTTGCAAAGAAGGAAAATGAAAATGGGTTTGCATATTTTACATGCAAAAATTGTTACCAAATTCGTCGTCTGCTGTGTGGAATAACTTCTGATTTAATTAATTTTTAACATTGAACCTCTCCAAGTGCACTATCTCTTTATCTAAGAATAATGAATCTTTGCAAATAAGGTTGGAGAAAATAGTTTGCAAATTTTCCATACAAAATTGTTACTAAATTCGGCATCTGCTAGGTAGAATGATTTATTAATTGAGTGAGTTAGATAATAATAAAATAATTTTAATAGCAAAAATTAATTAATTAAATAATAAATAAATTAAATAATGCAAAAATTGTTACTAAATTCTACGCCTGCTGTGCTAAATGAATAACTAATTAATATAATTATGTAATAACAATATAATAATAAAGGCAATAATAAATTAACTACTTTGTAACATTGAATTTCTCCAAATGCACTAACTCGATACCCAAGAATAATGCATCTTTGCAAATAAGGTCAAAGAAAATAGTTTTCGAATTTTGCATGCAAAAATTGTTACCAAATTCGTCGTCTGTTGTGTGGAATAACTTCTATTTTAATAAATTTTTAACATTGAACCTCTCTAAGTGCACTATCTCAGAATAATGAGTCTTTGCTAATAAGGTCGGAGAAAATGGTTTGCATATTTTACATGTAACAATTGTTACTAAATTCTACGTCTGCTGTGCAAAATGAATAATTAATTAATAAAATTATGTAATAACAATATAATAATAAAGGCAATAATAAATAAACTAATTTGTAACATTGAATTTCTCCAAATGCACTAACTCGATACCCAAGAATAATGCATCTTTGTAAATAAGGTCAAAGAAAATAGTTTTCACATTTTTCGTGCAAAAATTGTTACTAAGTTCTACGTGTGCTGTGTAGACAAATTTGTGTTTTAATTAATTTTTAACTTTGAATCTCTGCGAGTGCACTGTCTGGATATATAGGAATAATGAATCTTTGCAAAGAAGGACGTAGAAAATAATTTGCAAATATTCTCTGCAAAAAGTATTACTAAGTTCGACGTCTGCTGTGCAGAATAATCAATTAATTAAAAGAGTTAGCTAATAGTAACATAATAACAATGGTACTAATAAATTATTTAATTTGTAACATTGCATCTCTCCCAATTCACTATCTCAATATCTTAATATAATAAATCTTTGCAAATAAGGTCGGAGAAAATAGTTTTCACATTTTTCATGCAAAAATTGTTACTAAATTCTACGTGTGCTGTGTAGACAAATTTATGTTTTAATTAATTTTGAACTTTGAATCTCTGCGAGTTGACTGTCTGGATATCTAGGATTAATTAATTTTGCGAAGCAGGAAGAAGAATATGGTTTTGCATATTTTACATGCACAAATTGTTACCGAATTCGTCGTCTGCTGTGTAGAATAACTTCTATTTTAATTAATTTTTACTATTGAACCTCTCCGAGTGCACACTCTCGATATCTAAGAATAATGTGTCTTTGCTAATAAGGTCTGAGAAAATAGTTTGCAAATTATTCATGCAAAAATTGATACTAAATTCGACGTCTGCCGTGCAGAATGATTAATTAATTAAAAGAGTTTGAGAATATTAATAAAATAATAATAGTAATAATAAAGTAATTAATTTGAATTATTATATCTTTCCAAATTCACTATCTCGATATCTAAGAATAATGAATCTTTGCAAATAAGGACGAAGAAAATGGTTTGAAAATTTTGCATGCAATAATTGTTACTAAATTCGACGTCAGCTCTGTAGATTGGTTAATTAATTAAAGAAATTGGATCATAATAATATAACAATATTAGCAATAATAAATTAATTAATTTCTAACATTGGTTCTCTTCGAGTGCACTATTTCGATATCCAAGAATAATAAATCTTTGTGCATAAGGGCCTAGAAAATAGTTCGGAAATAATTCTTGCTAGAATTGCTACTAAATTCGACGTCTGCTGTGCAGAATAATTAATTCATAAAAAAGTTAGATAATGATAATGTAATAATAATGGTGATAATAAATTAGAATAATTTGCAACATTTAATCTCTCCTCTCCGAGTTTACCATGTCGATATCTAAATATAATGATTCTTTGCGAATAAGGGCGAAGAAAATAGTTTGCAAATTTTTCATGGAAAAATTGTTACTAAATTTGACGTTTGCTGTGCAGAATAATTTCTATTGTAATTAACTTTCAAATTTCAATCTCTGGAAGGGCACTATCTCGATATCGAGGAATAATGAATCTTTGCATATCAGGACGGAGAAAATAGTTTGTCAATTTTTCATGCATAAATTGTTACTAAATTCGACATCTGCTTGGTTGTATGATTTATAATTTGCATGATTTAGATTATAATAATATAATATTAATAGCAATATTTAAATAATTAATTTTTAAGACTAAATCTCTCCGAGTGCATTATCTCGATATCTATGAATACTGAATCATTGAAAATAAGGAAGGAGAAAAGAGTGTGCAAGTCTTTCCTGCAAAAATTGCTACCAAATTCGACTTCTGCTGCATAAATTGAATAATTAGTTAAAATCGTTAGATAATAATAATATAATGTTTACAGCAATAAGTACTTAAATAATTTTTAACATTGAATCTCTCCGAGTGCACTATCTCGATATCTAAGAATAATGAATCTTTGCAAATGAGGACGGAGAAAATGGTTTGCATATTTTACATGCAAAAATTGTTACTAAATTCTACGTCTGCTGTGCAAAATGAATTATTTATTATCAGAATTATATAATAATAATATACTAATAATGGTTATAATAAATTAATTAATTTGTAACATTAAATCTCTCCAAATGCACTAACTCGATACCCAAGAATAATGAATCTTTTCAAATAAGGTCAGAGAAAATTTTGCAAATTTTTCATGCAAAAAGTGTCACTAAATTCGACGTCTGCTGTGTAGAAGAATGTCTATTTTAATTAGTTTTAAACTGTGAATCTATGCGAGTGCACTATCTTGGTATCTAGAAATAATGAATCTTTGCAAAGAAGGACGGAGAAAATGATTTGCAAATGTTCTCTGAAAAAATTATAACTGAGTTTGACGTCTGCTGTGTGGAATGATTAATTAATTGCAAGAGTTAGATAAAATTAATATAATAATAATTGTAATAATAAATTAATTAATTTGTAACATTGAATATCTTCAAATGCACTATCTCGATATCTAAGAATAATGAATCATTGCAAATAAGTACTGAGAAAATAGTTTAAATATTTTTCATGCAAAAATTCTTACAATATACGACGTCTATTGTGTAGTATAATTTCTATACTGATTAATTTTCAAGTTTGAATCTCGGCGGGGGCACTGTTACTAAATTCGCCGTCTGCGTTGCGGAATGAATAATTAATCAAAGGAGTTAGATAATAGGAACATAATAACATTGGTAATGATAAATTATTTAATTTGTAACATTGAATCTTTTCAAATGCACTATCTCGATGTGTAAGTATAATGAATCTTTGCGCATAAGGACGTAGAAAATAGTTTGTAAATTTTTCATGCAAAAATTGTCGCTAAATTCGACGTCTGCTGTGTAGAAAAATTTCTATTTTAATTAATTTTTAACATTGAATCTCTGCGAGTGCATTGTCTGGATATCTAGGAATAATGAATCTTTGCAAATAAGGACGGAGAAAATGGTTTCCATGTTTTACAAGCAAAAATTTTTACTGAATTGGACGACTGCTGTATAGCACTATGTCGATATCTAGGAATAATACATCTTTGCGGAGAAAGACGTAGAAAATAGTTTGCAAATTTTTCCTGCAAAAATTGTTATTAAATTCGACGTCTGCGCTGCAGAATGATTAATTAATCAAAAGAGTTAGCTTATAATAAGATAATAACCATGGCAATAATAAATTAGTTAATTAAAAGAATTAGATTATAATAATATAATAATAATGGTAATACTAAATTAATTCATTTGTAACAGTAGGTATCTTCGAGTTCACTATCTCGATATCCAAGAATGATGAATCTTTGCGCATAAGGGCGTAGAAAATAGTTTGTAAATTATTCATGCCAAAATTCTTACTAATCTCGACGTCTGCTGTGAAGAATAATTTCTATTTTATTTAATTTTTTAGTTTGAATCTCGCCGAGTGCACTATCTCGATATCTAAGAATACTGAATATTTACGAATGAGGACGGAGAAAATAGTTTGCAAATTTTACGTGTAAAAATTGCTACTAAATTCGACATCTGCTGTGCAGAATAATTGCTCTTTCAATTAATTTTTAACTTTGAATCACGGCGAGTGCACTATCTCGATACCTAGGAATAATGAATCTTTGAAGAGAAGGACGGAGAGATTGGTTTCCATATTTTACATGCCAAAATTCTTACTAATCTCGACGTCTGCTGTGGAGAATAATTTCTATTTTAATTAATTTTCAACTTTGAATCACTGCGAGTGCACTATTTCGATACCTACGAATAATGAATCTTTGCAAATAAGAACGGGGAAAATAGTTTGCATACTTTACATGCAAAAATTGTTGCTAAATTCGACGTCTGCTCTGCAGAATAGCTGATTAATTAAAAGAATTAGATTATAATAATATAATAATAATAGTAATAATAAATTAATTAATTTGTAACTTTGGGTCTCTTCGATTTCCCTATCCCGATATCCAAAAATAATGAATCTTTGCGCATAACGACGAAGAAAATAGTTCATAAATATTTCTTGCAAAAATTGCTACTAAAGTCAACATCTTCTTGGTAGAATGATTTATTATTTAAATGATTTAGATAATAATCATATAATATTAATAGCAGTAAATAATTAATTTAATAATATAGTTTGCAAATTTTTCATGCAAAAATTGATACTAAATTCGACGTCAGCTGTGCAGAATGATTAATTAATTAAAAGAGTTAGATAAAAGTAATAAAATAATAATATTAATAATGAAGTAATTAATTTGAAACATTGTATCTTTCCAAATTCACTATCTCGATATCAAAGTATAATGAATCTTTGGGAATAAGGACGTAGAAAATAGTTTGGAAATTTGGCCTGCAAAAATGGCTACTAGATTGGACGCCTGCTGTGTAGAATGATTAATTAATTAAAGGAGTTCCATAATAATAATATAATAATAGTAATAATAAATTAATTAATTTGTAACATTGAGTCATTCCGAGAGTACTATCTCGATATCTATGAATAATAAATCTTTGTGAATAAGGACGTAGAAAATAGTTTGCACATTTTTCCTGCAAAAATTGCTACTAAATTCGACGTCTACTGTGCAAAAAGATTAAATAATTAAAAGAGTTCGATAATAATAATATAATAATAATAGTAATAATAAATTAATAATATGTAACATTGGGTTTCTACGAGAGCACTATCTCGATATCTAAGAATAATGAATATTTGTGGATAAGGACGTAGAAAATAGTTTGCACATTTTTCCCGCAAAAATTGTTACAAAATTCGACGTCTGCTGCGTAGAAAAATTTCTATTTTAATTAATTTCCAAACTTTAATTTTTGCGAGGGCACTATCATGATTATTTAATTAAATGAGCTAGATACAAATAATATAATTATATTAGTAATAATAAATTAATTATTTGTAATATTAAATCTTTGCGGATAAGGACGGAGAAAATACTTTGCAAATTTTTCATGCCAAAATTGTTACCAACTTCAAATTTGCTGGGTAGAGTAATTTCCACTTAATTTATTTTTCAAATTGATTCTCTGCGAAAGCTCTATCTCGATTTCTACGAATAATAAATGTTTAGGAATGAGGACGTAGAAAATAGTTAGGAAACTTGGACTGCAAAAATGGGGCTTTTGAATTACATATCTGTCACTGGAATTGGGTTTTTAAAGACTTTTGGTCGTTATCATTTTTTTGACCAACTTATATGGCGCAAAAGCCCTTAAAACATGTAGAACTGAAATAGCAAAAGAAATCTTATAGACTTGCGCATGATTTCTTTTAATCTTTCGATAATTTATAAATTTAAAGAATTGTGTGAAATATGGCAACTTAACCTCAAAAAAGTCGGTCTCATTCAAAAAGAAGGAAACCAATTCAATATGTTCTTGCTTGAAATGGTCATTGCAGTACATGGCATATTTGAAGCTGCTTGAGAAAATGACCTATAGAAAATGACCCATATATTTATTAATTTGTAACCTTGAATCTCTCTGAGTTCACTATCTCGATATCTAAGAATAATCAATGTTTAGGAATCAGGACGAAGAAAATAGGTAGCAAATTTTTCCTGCAAAAATTGCTACTGGATTCGGCGCTCGCTGTGTAGAATGATTAATTAATTAAAGGAGTTTGATAATAATAAAATAATAATATTAATAGTAAATAAATTAATTTGTAACATTGAGTCTCTCCGAGAGTACATATCTCGATATGTAAGAATAACAAATCTTTGCGAATAAGGACGTAGAAAATAGTTTGCACAATTTTCCTGCAAAAATGGTTACAAAATTAATTTTTCACATTTAATTTTTGCGAGGGCACTATCTCGATATCTAGAAATAATGAGTCTTTTCAAAGAAGGACGTAAAAAATAGTTTAAAAATGTTTCCTGCAACAATTGCTACTAGATTCAGTTTGAAAATTTTTACTGAACAAATGGGTACTAAATTCGAAGCCTACTGTGTAGAACGATTAAATAATTAAATGAGTTAAATAATTATAATATAATAATAAGAGTAATAATATATTAATTAATTTGTAGCATTGAATATCTCCGAGTGCACTATGTCGATATCGAAAGATCATGAATCTTGAGCGAATAAGGAGAAAATTGTTTGCAAATTTTTTCTTAATAAATAGTTACCAACTTTGACGTCGACTGTGTTGACTAATTTGTATTTTAATTAGTAGTAGGGCTATGAGAGCACGACGCCACTTACCGGGCGAGCTGGTTCTGTTCCAGGCTAACTCTCGGTCGGAAGATTTACCATCGCTCGGTAATGCAGATCCCTGACACGAATATCAGCTCGGTCGATATGTAAGGGTTCTACCTTACAGACATGTCATCAATCTCAACAGGGAATCCCGTTATTATAAATAAGTAATTTTTTTATTAATGGGAATCGCTTTACCATCTGTACTGATTAAAAACTTAGTTTTTTTCTAGAAGCTTATTAATCAGACTAAATATTTAATTAATTAATATATACATTGTCAATCAACTAATTAATTTTCCAACTGTTTTATGTATCATAGACATTTTTATTTGTGATGAATTAATTTAATTATTTATATCAGATTGATTTTTCATGAGTATTTACAATTCTTTATCTAAGATTGATTTATTATGCATATTTGAAGAAAACCGCCCTCTGAAATAAACGCGCCTTCCAGTGAAATAAAAAAGCTCTAGTTAATCATTTCAATCCAAAAAAAGTATTTATTTTTTAAGTTTTTTTAGTAGTAGAGATGCGATAGAGGTAATCTAACCTCTATCGCAATTGACACGTGCATGCTATTGTTTTAGTTTTCAATATATTCTTTAAAAATTGCGTATAGGTTCTAATATTTCTTTTGTTTTTACAGGAATCTAAGAAATATAAAGCCATACAGAAGGCATTGGAAAAATATAAAATGAGGAAAGCTTTGGAGGTAAGTGGTTTTTTTTCAACCCGGTTAAATCCTTTTTCATAAGTAAAATATTCGTTAAATTAAATTAAGCTAGCTAAATAACTTAATAGTTAACTAGCTAAGTACTGATAAAATTTAAAAAAGCGTCCTAAAACCAGGAAATCTAATTCAAATTTTAAAAAAATGACCTAAGGCCAATTTCATGATTTAATAGTAATCTAATTTTATTCTAACCTATCATAAGTAGTATGTGCTAATAAATAAATTTAAAAAGGTGTCCTAAAAAAACATAAAATTAACCTAATATTAATTAAATTTAAAAAAGGATCCTAAAATCAAAATTAATTAAAAGTTTAGTTTAACCCATACTTAATTCTACAAATATAGCTTTTTTTAATTAAAAAGGAATCCTAGAAAACATAAAATTAAATAAATAACTTAGTACTAAATTAACTAAATACTAATTAAATTTAAAAAAAGAATCCTAAAACGAAGAAATCTATTTCTATTTAATTAAAAAAGATTCCTAAAATAAAAATTATCTAAAAGTCAAATCTAAAAACTATACAAAGTTTAAAAGTATAGTTTAACCTATACTTATTTCATAAAAAATAGCTTTTTAATTAAAAAAGGAATTCTAAAAATAAAATTAGCTAAATAACTTAGTACTTAATTTAACTAAATACGATCTTTCCTATAGGTGCCTGTTCAATCGTAGTATGACCCAACGAGGCCTGCAATTTTTGTAGATGATGGAATGGTTGGATCTAAGGAGATTAAGACAATGCAGTTCCAAATGACCCACATTCAGGCAAAGGATACTGCAACCCCACATCCAATCCATCCTGTCACTCCACAGTTCCCTCCTCAGTTCCCTCCGAATCCTTCTGTCATGTCTCAATTCTATCCACCTGTTTCCCCAGAACATTTCATGTACCCTCCATTCAATCAACAACAACTTCCATTCATCTCTCATTAGTTCATGCCAACACCTTTCACACCTTTCACACCTTTCACACCTTTCACACCCTCATTCATCCCTCAACAGTTTTCACCCTCATGCATCCCTCAACAGTTTTTACAATATCCAATTTCAATTCCAATCCTACAACACAATCCTCCAGTTTCAACCTCTTTGTCCCCCACTCAGCTGGTTCTTTTAGGCCATCAATCTTCCTTATCATCATCTAAAACTCCACCTTCTCTTCCTGAACCATCTCTTCCAGTCCGAGAGAAACGGAGCTGCGTTGCAATCGAGCCTGCAGACGATGATCCGTGCAGGAGAAAGCAGACCAGGCCTCAAAAACCTGCATCTATTCCAAAAAAGGCACCAACACCTGCTGAGACGATGGAGCAAAAGAAGAAGAGAATTGTGGTGAAGCTTAAGGCTCTAAAGAAAGGCTTTTCTTTTAATTTTAAGTTTTTTTGTTGTGTTCATTAATTTTAAGTTCTTTTGTTTGCTGTGTTCCTTAGTTTTAAGTTTTTTTTATTTCCGTAATTTTAATTTTTTAATGTTTCTTTAATTTTAAGTGCTTTTTTGCATTGAGTTCATTGGGTTTGGTTTTGTTCTGAGTTTTAATTTAATATTTATTGTGTTCTAATTTTGAATTATTTATTGTATTCAATTCTTAATATAAATTCAGCATGCTTTTTAATGTATGATTTTTGCACATGGTTTTATTTATGCGTGTTCTTATTGCATAGTTTTACGCATGCTTAAATTCTATATTATTATAAGGTCCACCTAAGTATCGGAGTTGAAGCTTCTTCATAGCAGCAACTTCCTGCATCATCTCCAGGGTGGATTCTTTTTCAAGGACCTTCAGGAATCTTGCTGGTAGAAAAACGATGAATTCACTATTCAATTCAACGATGATTCTGGCACCGTACTTGGTCTGGATCTTCTGGATCTTCGTCACGGTGCACTTCCGCTTTGGCATCAGTTCGCACAACGGCTTCGTAGGCAGGAACTCTTCCATGCGTCCAGCAGCGTTGACTCTCGTCAGATCTATATTTCTTGATGTTTT
>JAAAKG020133743.1:0-14074 GCA_010014905.2 Druon quercuslanigerum | reverse complement strand
ACATCATTTTGGATGAATAAATGAATATTTTCTTATAAAAATGAAAAGTCACCTTACTTTTTGATCACACCTCGTATTTTGAAATAAAATAAAGTGGTTCTGACATAGCTTGATAGAAAGTCTCATGAAATATTTTTCGAGTCTTGGAGTCAAACCATATTTATTACATGTTTTTGGGGTCTTTCAATCCGAATTCAATTTCCAAAAGACATAGAGCTAATGCTAAAGTCAAAACCTCAAAGCGTCAAATAGCTTAAATAACGAGGTATTTTTAAGGTTATGTCGATGCATTGTGGGATATTTTGGACGTCAGATTCGGATTAAGCGATCCAAAAAACACATAATAAATATGGTCTAACTCCCGTATTCGCAAAAAATGGTATGAGGTTTGTTTGAGGTTATGACAGAACCATGACGTGCTGGGGTTTTTTAGATATCGTATTGCGATTCAGCGATCCCAAAAACATATAGTAAACATGGGCTGACCTCCAGATCAGGAAAAAGATTTTTTTTGTGTGGCTTTGATCAGAAATTTCCATTTCGGGCTATTTTTGAACAACTGTAAATAAAATATTAAAAACTCAAAAATTTTTTAATTAATTGCTTGAAACAGAAAGCCTTTAAACGTAAAATTTTTGAAATCTGAATTTAAACTTTGCAAGTTGCAATTTTAATTGTCCTATTTTTATAGATTTTTATATGCAACTTAAATTTTTGAATTTTAATCTATGAACAACAGCTGATCAATTATTAAATAAGAAAAAATTCCAGTACGTTTCCAGAAATTAAGTAAACAGTATTTCTGAAATGTTGAAGAATCCTTTTTCAGAAATAAACGATTTCATTTTGTAGGTGATACAAGTCAAATTTTTCAATCGATCTTTATTATCATCGGAGAATACTAGGAATATTTAGTGTCTTTTCAGACTAGATGGAGCTATGAATGAAACATTGTTTAAATTAATTTTTGTCTGAAATTAGATTTGTTCTTACTGCCTATCTCGCCCAAGATAATATAATTTCTATTCAATATTAAAAGGCTTTTCAGTATCTCCCCTATTCCCCACTTTTCATAATTTTGGGTTGAAAAGAATACTGTTAAATTTTTGGGTCTGAGTTTACCTTTCCTAATTAAAAATTTTTTTATTCGACTCAAAATATAATTTTTTTTTTCGTTTTAAAAATTAAACTGTTTTTTTTTTAATTCTTATTTTCGGCTTAAGAGTTTCATAACTTGCTGGAAACTCAAATATTTTGTCTAAAGTTGAATAACTTTTATAAAACTTAATTTTAGTGAAAAATCTATTTCTTTGTTAGAAGATTAAATTTTTTTTTAATTATGTTATCAACTGCTAATTTCACTATTTTAGTTTTTATTATAAAGCTATTTATTATTTTGTTAAATTAAACTGTTTCTGATGGAAAATAACAATATTTTTTGGTTGAATTTTCAGCCATTATATTTCTGTTGAAAATCCTGTTTGGTTTAAAATGCATTTTTTAAGTTGCAATTTAACTTTTTTGTAGAAAAAATTGTCTGTTTGACTTACTATTTTAACAATTTCATCAAGAGATTAATCTTGTTGCAGAAAATTTTGGTTTTAGGCGAAAAAAATTTATTGTAAATTTGTATTTTTAATTGAAAATTCAAGATATTTGATAAAACTTTCATTCTTAATTGACTAAAAAAGCATTCTTAATTTAAAATTTAACTCTAGTTAAATATTCATCTTTTTTAATTGAAAATTCATTTATTAGTATGTAAAGTTATTTCTTATTATTAAACGAATAATTTTTAATTAAGGAAGATGAACTCTCAACAAAAAATTTAATATTTGATACTTTTACTGAAATCATATATTTTACTGAAAAAAAAGTTAAAGAAGAAAGAAAGTGATTCAAAAGAAAAATTTCTAAGCTAAAAAGGTCACTTTTTTATAAAGTAGCAATTCGTAACTGAATTTTTCAATTTTAAATTGAAAAGATAATTTTCTAACTAAAAAGATGAATTTTCCATAAAATATTTAAGTATGAAAATTTTCTGTTCAAAAAATGAATTTAAAAAAACTAATTTTGACAAAATAGTTCAATATTCGACTTTAAATAAGAAACAGACATAAGTCTCTCAGATAGTCAAATAGTAAAATTTTGAACCAATGAAGATTAATAAAGATCCAAAATTTAATTGTAGACTTTGCAACTGCAAAAATTAGCAGAATGAGAAAAGGGGAAGAACTGTGAATACTGCGATGAATGAATAGAAATTTATTTATTCAGAGACTAAATCATAATAGCTTAAATAAACATTAAATTTCCTTTTCAATAATTTTAAAATATCAGGTTGAACACACTTTTTGATTTCGGGCCATACAGATAAATTTTGTAATTTTTATAGATCTGAGACAAATAATCACTTTTGTCTCTTAGAAGAACTCGTTAAAATGATTCAAAGTGCCACTTTAAAATTTTTTAATCGTAAAATTGCAAAAATAAAATATCGAAAAATGATCTGCATTTTTAAATAAATTATCCTATTTGTAACAACAAATGATTAAAAAGCATTAGTACAAGTTTTAAAACATCTACTTGTGCCTTAGACTAGACTACTATACCTGTAAGTTTTCGGGGTCGCTGAATCTGAAAACAGTGACTTTTTATTTTAACAATCCACGATCAAGGTCATTACAAGGTCAAAGTGAAAAAAAAGTTTGAACGGCGAAAACTGCGACTCTTACACTTTTTTGGGTCTAAAACTATACCACCATACGTATAGGTGCTTGGGCTCCCTTATCTCAATCTGGGGCCTCTTTCGCCCTGACAAACTGGATCAAGGTTATATGAGGTCAAATCAAGGAAAACCTGCTTAAGAGGAGAAACCCACGATTCTTATGAGTTTTTGGGCGCGCTTAATCTGAAACCTGTGACGTTTTTATTTTAAACATCCAGAATCAAGGTTATCCTGAGGTCAAAGTTGGGGGGAAAGTTTGAACAGTGAAAACTATGATTCCTATAAGTGCTTGTGCATCAAAATAGACCACCAGACGTATGGATTTTTTTGACTCGCCTAATCTTAATCCGGGGTCTGTTTGACCACATACGAACGGGCTCAAGGTTATTTCAAGGTCAAATTAAGAAATAACGTTTGAAGATCAAAAAACGAGGACTCCTATATGTTTTTGGGGTCGCTGAACCTGTATCCGAGGTAGTTGTTTATCCTATAAGATCAGGATATAGGTCATTTGAAGGTCAGCTTTGCTTGATTAAATGGATAAGCATTTTTGATCGCGGATTCTAAAATATCGAGATATTGCACGTTCGCACATTGTTTGAAAAGGACACAACTCTCTTATATACTTATATACTTATATACTTATATACTTATAAACAAAATAGAAAAGTCAAAGCCGAAAGAGCTTTAACAAAAGAGACTTCGCAATCGCCAAATGATAGTCGTCGATGCTCTGACCTTTCATTTACAAAGTCCTTTGCACAAATGTGGAAAAAAGACCGGCTGTGAAGCGCGTGATAAATACAAAATCGAGCCCGAATCGCGCGATAAATGCGTCATCGAGTGCGAAGCGCGAGAATCAACAGTCGCGCGTTCCAGGCATATTTTTTTCCTTAATTTCTCAAATCAAATAACCATCTAGCGAACTTATTTTTTTAATCGGAAAATTAAAAAAAAAAACTTTTAAGTCGATTCAGAAACAAGAGCTCTGTTTTTAGGCAAGCTTGAACTTATAAGCCACGTAGGACATACGCGATAAGAATTCCCCCGCAGTGAGCAGATGTTTTTAAATAGAATTTCTGAAGTAATCTTTCTCTAGTACTTACTAAAAAAATTAATTAAAATTTTTTCAATGATTAGTAAATTATCTGATTTATTTTACTCACCAACAGTATGAATGATAAATACTGAGGCAATCAGCAGAACCGGAATAATGGTCCGAAGCATCCCAAAATAGTGAAGCCAATTTCTTGAAGAATTTCTTGTAAATTGGAATAGATGACGAGAGAAATAATCGCCGCTTTTTCTGACTTATATAATGAAGCCCTTATCTAGTTTTCACACAGTTTCACGAACAGAGAAAAGGAATGTGGTATGGGGAAAATACAATATTTATTATTTGCTTGAATCGCGTTCATGTGCGACAAATATTGCGTGAATTTGAAGTATTCAGTCATTTGTCAATATTGCGTACAATGTTTTCTTCTTCTTGATAACTAAAGGAGAGCTATCATACCGCGATAATATACTGATAAAATATATTTTTGTTTTTTGAATAATCTTACATGACGCCATACTCGGTCGGTAACCTCGAAATCCATAATAGTTTGCGTCGATGGATGATTGCCACTGCATTTTAGAGCAAAATGTTCAACAGAAGAAAGAAAGAGAACAAAATTATGAAAAAATTTTGTAGAAAAATAATGCACTACCTTTAATAGGTTCCGAGTTATGGTATATTGAAAAGTTCCCCCTTTTTGAGATTGTCAGCGAAAAATCGTCAAGTTTCAAAAACTACTGTTTAACTTTTCAGCTAATTACTTTACGAAAAAGTGTTTTGCAGATAAGTGAAAGTAGACTTAATTAGCTGCGATCCAAGAAAAAGAACAATGTTCTAGCTCTATAGGTCATAAGTTATGACCCCGCAAAGTTGACCATTTTTGGTTGTTTTTTGGGGCAAAAAAAGCGAGTTTAGTTTTTTCAAAATAAATCGTGTCAGGTTTATTTTGCGTGGATGGTGCTAGAGGATGAAATGGAGTATACAAAAAACTGCGTACATCTAAAAAAAAAAGTCTCTCAGCCCTATTAGTTTGGGAGTTGCGGGGTTTCAAAGATTCCATTTTTTTGGAGCATTTTTGACCAAAAATGTAAAAGTTTTGTTTTTTGAAAATGAGACCGTAAAGTAGAATTGCGGCCATATTTCGACATATTTGCCCAAGTAAGTATATTTAATTAATTTTTAATGCATAATACGTCTTTTTTCACTGATAAAAAAATAATTGTTTACAAGTGTGATTGTAATTGATTGAAAATGTGATCTTTATTTTTTTTATCAATAAGAAAATAATTTTTAATAATGATTGTTTATAATAATATCTTGTTTTAACCTTTTTTGAGTACTTCTTTAGTACTTTTTTCGCAAAAAAGTGAAACCCGTGATGGAAATGGAAATGGGTATTTATTTCTGTTCCAAGTAATACATTAAATTATTTATTTATAATTTTTTAAATTATTGAATTACATTTTATATGTAATACCTTTCAACTAATTAATTGGTTATTTGTTTTTTAATATTTACAATTTACAGAAATCACTGCGAATTAAAAGTGTCCTTGACGTCAGTATGGAATTAGACGCAGGAAAGTATTAGAAGATATAGTTACAAAAAATTATTAAAAACTATTTTTTTATTAATTAATAAAATTATTTGATTATCAATAAAAAGATAAATATCACGTTTTCCATCAACTACAATCACTTTCTGGCAACAAAAGTACTAAAAAAATACTAAAAAAGTGGTTAAGACACGATATTTTTATAAACCAGTATTATTAAAATTTATTTTTTTTTCCCTCGTATTCGGGTTAACATTTTTAATATGTTAAATAGGACCCTAGTAGTATACCTATGAGAGTTCGAAAACAGCTACGTAGTTTCTAGCGATCACCGACAGATGGCGCCACCAGTCAGTTCTCCTGGCAGTCGGTAACTGCTCGGACGGTAATGGTGGTGGTGATTGTGGTCGTGAACAAAGAAAATTTTTAGAAAAGAGGCAAAAACAGGGGATTAGGGGAAAACCCTGTGTTTACCTTTTTGTAAATTAAAGTTTAATAAATTCTTAACGAATTCTCGGCGAAAAATTTCCACCTAAAAATAGAAAATAGCAAACAGTTTTTATTTAAAAATACGAACTCTGAGAATTTTCAATTGAAAAGTTTTAAATGAAATGTAGATAAACTGCAAAATTTATAACTTTTAACTTTGATCAATTATGTGGAGTTCATAGATTCAAATTTAATTATTAAAATAAAAATCTACAATATGCTTTCAATGCTCTAAATTAAATAATTAATCAGTGAACTATAAGCTTTTGAAAATTAGAATATTTTAAGCAATTTTAAGCGAGCAACATTAAAAATTAAAAAATTAAATGGTTTGAAACATGTTTGAAAAGCGATTTCTAGAAAATGTTTTTAATATTTTAAAGCCTTCACAATAATTAATGTGAAGGCTTAAAAGGCTTAAAAAGATTTTCCTAAGGTTCCCAATCCTAATTTAAAACTAATAAAAAATTTAATGCTTCAAATCTGAAACCCAATTTTAAACATAATTTAAAATTTAAAGCCTTATTTAAAACAACATTTTGGTATTCTTTACACCAAAATTTTAGAATGAACAGCCGAATTTGATGGGTTCAAGCACTTCGTTTAATTTATTTGAAATAATTTTAAATGTTTTAATTCCTTTTAAATCTTTTGAAAATTTCAAATATTACTTAAAATTACTCAAATTATGTATGTAAATAATAAGTGTTCAATTGTTATTTATACATTAAAATGCAACAATTTTACTTAAAAATATATATTTAAAAAATAAAGAAAGTTGTCGAAATTTTAATCATTCAAGGCGCTTTGTGGCAAACACTTCAGATTCAAATCTTTTACTTTTAAATATTTGGTTTCAATTTACTCGTCTTAAATTAACAGTCAAATATTGCTAAATATTATACAACTTACCATTGCCTTGAATTAAAAGATTAAAATTGAATGGAATAAAAATTGAATATTTTAGGCTCAAACAATATTTAAAAAATAATGAAAGCCTTTAATTACGAATATATAATTATTATAAAGTTATTTTTAAGATGAAAACATTTTATGATGTTTTAATTGGACGTATACATGTTTTTAATGACTAGGACTTTCGAATTAAAACAGTTTTATTTTTAATGTTCAAATCTGGAAATTTCTAACGAATTCAGAATCTTTTTGTAAAATTAATTAGTGTTATCTTTTTAATACTATTTAATTTTTTAAAAACTATTAAAATCCAACTTGGAGAGATTTTTCTTCTGAAGATTTGTAAAATTCCTGATTAGAAAGTAAATTCACTGGCATTTTCCGGTTTTCCGGGCCTTGAAAAAGTTTTGAAATATTTTTAAACTAACTCTCAGTTTTCTAAGCAATTATTATTTGTTAAAACAAAACTTTCCCTCGACAAACTTTATAATATATTATTTTTCCAGTAAATGATACCGTTTATCAAGCTTAACAATAATATTATTCATTTACCACATTTTGAATTTGTTGAAAAAAATTCTGTTTAAATATTTTTTCCACGAAATCATTAAAAGTAAAATTTTACCAAAATAAATGGTCCAATTAATGAATTGTGAGAGTAATATTTTGTTATGAAAAGTTATTATTTTTTTTTAATTAATATTTTTAGTTGAAGATAATTAGGAATTATTGAAATAAGTACTAACCGCCAAATAGTGCCGTTTCACAATTTTCGAGGTTGATGTTTGGGAGTCTCAAAAAAGTCACTCTCAGATATTAAAATTTATTCATGAAACATTTTTTTACATTTTTCATGATTTGTATTCAAGTCAGAATAACAGTTATCATTTATTACTATAATTTTTATAAGATAAATGTATTTTTCTTTTTTCTTATTGCTTCATTTGTACCTCTTGAAAATGTTGATCCATGACTGAGTTGTGAGCATGGTTCGAGCATGTATCCCCACCAACCGTTCGTGCGTGTAAAATTCGTCGCACAAGAAAATCGGTTGCAGTTCGCTGGAGACTTCTCATGAACGTGCCGTCCGTGCAGGTACGCATAGAGCCAACCAATCTCACGCCTGGTCGCACGCGATTGGTTGGCATTATGTGTTCATGCACGGACGGCACGTTCATGAGACGTCTCCAGCGCAGTGCAACGGATTTTCTTGTGCGACACCTTAAGGCCAACCAATCGCGTGCGACCTGGCGTGCTGCTGGGGTCCGTGGGGTTACTTCCTCAAGGGCGTTGCGAGCTGTTCGCTGTATGGGTTCTTGCATGAACGGCACGTCTGAGCGCCGTCTTCAGCGCACTGCAACGAATTTTCTGGTGCGAACGCATTAGCCCCTCCCACTGTTTGGGCGCTCGTTTGTTTCGTTTTTACTCGGAGAATTATTTTGTTGCATTTTTTTTGGAAAAAATTTTATTCTGTTTTTCACCGGATGACACCGGTTTCAGCAAACTAATTTCGTAAATTTTAGTTACTTTCGTGTCGTAAATGTGTCGGAATTTTCAGAAAATTTCTGACAGTGTAGGATTTGGACTTAAATTAATTTCTTTAGGCGAAAGTAAGTGAAAATCTTGATATAGCTTTGCTTTTCAGATTGAAAATTAATTTTTTCAATCATCGTTAGCAATTGGGAAAGTATACAATTGAGATAATTCATCAAGAAAAAATATAATGTGCCTTCATTTAGATTAGGTTGCATTATTATGATAGTTGGTGTGCCCATTTTTAAATTTTGTTAGTGCGTTAAAATTTGTGTTTCAAAGATGCCAATCGATTATTTTTGCACATTGAAAAGTACATGTTAAAAATAAAAATGATTAATGACTCTTATCCTTTCTCGAAGTCCTGTAAGACTCCTTCAAAATCCTTAAACTTCTCCGAATGTTTTTTCAATCCCTTCAAATTCTTTACAATCATTCAGAATCATTCAAAGAATCTCTAAGATAAAAAACATATAATTCTAATCACTTAAAATCTTTAAAATTTTCTAAAATTGCTTTAAACTTCTCAAAAATCCTTCAAATCTTTGGATTTTTGCAAATATCTTAAAATCTTTTTAAATGACTTTCCAATTAATCACTTGACATTATTTAAAGTCACTAAAACTCACAGCAATATTTTTAAATCTTTAAATTCCTGTCAGATTTCTTGAAAATCCTTTAACACCTTCGAAATTTTGTTAAAATTTATTTAATTCCCTTCAACTTCTTTGAAATCATTAAAAATATTGTAAAATTGACTAAAACGAATTTAGCACAACTATTTTTTAAGAGAGCGTTCATCCCTCGCCCCAACATATTTTTTTTTAGGTTATGCTGTATATTTGCATCATTACTGTCACAAAAACATCCGTTTAAAAGGCTTAAATCAATTAACAATAGTTCAAACTATTTGTATAAATAAATTATGCACGATTCGTCCTTTCTTTGGCTGGATTAAGCTTGGCTCGTGTATAGCCGAAAAACAAAAGACATCCACGTACACAGATTTTCATTTGTTTCTCATATTGTGCTAAGAAACAAAAGCAAATCACTTAGACTGTCATTTGTTTCTTGGCAACAAGCAATACGTTGCACTGGGTTACACTACTCTGACTTCAGTCTCCTGAAAAGTAAAAGCAGCCAACGTGTAGTGTTTAGAATTTCCCTGTGTGTGTTCTCTGTGATTTCTTGCATTTCGTTTTTGTTTCTAAGTTGTAAACATTTATTAATTTTTTATCCTTCTTTTTTGTGCCCTTTGTTCATTTAGTTCAGGTTATAAGTTCGTTTTTAAGGCTCTTTGCGAATCGCTGTTTTTGAAGCAAAGTGAGATCCCTAAAGACCTTTCATTGTCATCTATTGCTGACCATGTCTTCGAAGCAAAGTTTTTGAAGCAGATGTGCAAATCCTTTCCGTAAGGAGGAACATGTAAGAGGAATTGATCTGAGGCTTCTAACGGCGAATCAGCAAATAGTGTTTCCTGATTTGCCCTAAGTCAGTAAAATATGTGGTGCTTGTAGAAAAGCATGTAGAACTCCTAATTTACAGCCATCCAGAGTTTTAAAAGTGTCTGGTATTATTGTAGAGGAGGAGATAAACGAGGACACAGATTTTTGCTTGAAAATGAGAAATGAATAAGAAGGATGCAATGATGAAAATCACTTAGCGGATCTCGAAGTCCTCCCTTCGCCTAAGTCTTCGAGTCGCAGACGAATGATGCGAGAATTCGGTGCATCTGAACGTGCAGCCAGGAAAGCGAAAGAGTTAGTTGCCAAAAGTGGAGTTTCGCCTTTTCGGAAGCCAAGTGGGAACAAAAAATGGCAGAAGGAACTGAAAATTTGGTAATAAACTTGTATGAAGATTACGAGAATAGTCGACAGATGCCAGGTAAGAAGATTTTATATCCCTCAAAAAACTAGATGGTGCTCGTGAGCAAGTACAATAGAGACTGATTCTGTGCAATCTTTCAGAATTGTAAGCCAGATTTGCAGCCCTACATGAAAATGTGAAGATTGGATATTTGAAATTCGTAAAACGAAGGCCAAAGCATTGTGTTTTAGCTGGAGCAAATGAATCTCACAATGATTGTGTCTGCAATTATCATAAACACGTTAAGTTAATGTTGAATGCGATTGATACTAAACATTTAACTGAGTGAACGGACAGACAATTGCCAGATTATCCTGACTTCCTTGAAGAAATCATGTGCAGGGAACCCACTGACGCTTGTCATTATAATGAATGCGAATCTTGTCCAGGCTTTGAAAATTTTCAAAAGTACCTGACTGATCTATTGTACGTGACTTTGATGACCGAAATAGCAGACGCTGATTCTTTCGCGGAAGCACTCTGGACTAAACTTAAAAACCTGAAACCTCACGCATTTTATGCGAAACAACTGAAAAATATGCTTTCATCTTTAAAAATGCTGCACAATCTTTTCATTGGAATAATAATCAAGCAACTATATTTACAGTAGTTATTTATTACAAAGATAGAAACGAACTAAATCATTTTAGCACAACAATCATCTCAGATTGCTTAAGTCATGACACTGTAGCTGTGTACACATTTCAAAAGCTCATCAACGAGTACCTCAAGAAGAAATTCAGCGCTGTTAACAAAATTTATTATGTGGCAGACCCAGCTGCGCAGAATTTTTAAAATAAATATGCCTTCATGAATCCCAAGAAAATCAGAAAAAAGATTTTGGAATTTCGGCAGAAATAAGTTGTCAGGCGACTGCACATGGAAAAGGTCCAGGTGTCGGGATTGGTGGAAATTTGAAAAGACTTGCGACAAAAGCCAGCTTGCAGGACTCAGCACAGAATTGAATTCTAACTGCGATAGAGTTATTCGAATGCGTTAAGATTCATTTGAAGGAAACAGTCATTCTTTTCAGTTCAAAAGAAGATCACGCATTTATTTTAAATGGGAACTGAAAATTGCAATTGAAAAAAAAACGTCTTTCGCAACAGAACATGACAGTCAAAAAGTGTCAAGTTCAGAAAAGCAAGGCAAGAAAAAAGGCGAACTAAATAAATTATGAGGAATTTAGTGCAGCTTCGCTGAAAATCTTGTATACAACCAAGTCCCCGGTAGGACTGGCCAAACAACATTTATATCGGAAAAAAGTCAAGCTTTCGTTTAAAAATACTTAAAAAAATATAAAAACCGCCCGAACAATAGAAAATTTTAAATAAATATTTTAAATGGCAAGTTGTTTATAAAAATTAAAAAATTAAAAACAATAGATTGCACAGGATGAAAGAAAATGCTAAACCATTAAAGGAATTTTTACCAAAAAAATACAAATTATTAACGAAATATATAAATAAATAAACTATTCTATTTTTAGCTTAAAAGTTACTTTTTTTAGTTGAAAATTCAAGAATTTTATTAAAATGTGTCATTTTTAGGAGAAAATTAATTTTTTAGTACGCAACTAATTTCTTCGCTTGAAAATTCAATTATTTTGTTCAAAAGTCGTTTTTTGGGTTAAACAATAATTTTTTCAGTTGAGAATTTAGCGATTCCATTTTTAGTTCAAAATTTATCTTAGTTATCTAAATATTTATGTATGTTGTTAAAATTAGTGTTTTTCGGACGCAAATTAATCTTCGTAGTTACAATATTTTGTTAAAAACTCGATCTTTGTTTGATTGAAAATTAATTTTTCTTCAAATGTTAATTTAATTATTCGACATTTAGTTGAAAAGTTATCTTCTATCGTTGAAAATATCAACTATTTGGTTCAAAATTGATATATTTCGACGAAGGTTAATTTTTTTGATAAAACAATTAATAATGTTAGTGGTTTTTAATTTATTTTCTTGGGTGAAAGATTCATCATTTTTGTCAAACATGTATTTCTTTGTTTTAAAATTGATTTATTTTGTTGAAAATTCGACTTGTTTTTTTAAACATTTTTTAACCTAATGTTTAACTATTTCCTGTTGGATTTCAAATTTACGTTTTAAAAATTCAACTCACGTATTTTAAATTCATATACAAATTTAGTTGAAAATGTTTTTTTTTATTGAAATATTAATATTCTTGATTAAAAATTCATTTGTTGGTCAAACATAATTCGTTAAAAAAAATAATCTTCTTGGTATATATAATTATGACGAAAAGCAAAATTTAAAATAAATTCATCAGAATTAATTAAATTTATTTACAATGTATAATATGTATAATATTTTTAAAATATCCAATAATCTTCTAGAAAATAACTTTAAATTTTCCCAGAAATGTAGGGAATTTTGTTTGACTCATTTTTAAAACATTGTAAAAAATCTACATTTTTCTTAAAATTTTTATAATTTTCAAATTACCCAGTTTTGGGAATCTTTTTAAGATACTTAAATCTTCTAAATGATTTTCTTTTTTGAAAGTTTTCAAAAAATGTTCAAAATCTTCAACAATGTACATCTTATTTTAAACTTTTTGGAATCTCATCATGATTTCAATTATTTTAGATTCTTTTCAAAACTTTTGAATCTTCTACAAATAAAAAAAAACGTTAAATCTGAAGAAATTGTTTTAAAATCTTTCAAATTCTTTTCAGACATATTTAAAAATCTTCTAAACTTAAAATTAACCTTTCAAAAAAAATCTTAATTATTTTGAATTTTCTCATAATCTTAGTGTCCGCGTGGTAGAAAAATTTAAAAAATTAAAAATAGAAAATTATAAAATGTTTAAAAATTCCACCCTCTGGCAAACTGTAAAATAAATTATATCTTCAGTAAATATTTTTTTTTAAATACATAATTTAATCATTTTAAATAAAAATAAACACCTATTGATCATTATTTTCTTCAGATTCGATTAAAATAATTGTGCCCAATCATTCAAAATATAAATACCCTGATAGGTGAGAATAAACAGGCGAGAGTATAATTATTTTTTATATTTAATTGAAAATTGGTCTTCTTTAGTTAAAAAGTTTATTTTTTCTGTTAAAAATTTGTCTTTTTGATAAAAAATATTTTTTTTTTAATTTCACAAGAGTATTTAACAAAAATCTTTTTTTTTTGTCAAAAATGCAACTTTTTGTATTAAAAAATATCTATTTTAGTTTCGGATTCAAGTATGTTCTCGAAAATTCAGCATCTTTGATTAAATTTAACTATGTTTGATTTAAGTTAAAAAATATTTTTTGGTGAAAACATCAACTATTACATTTGTTGTTCAAAGTCCATATTTTCAAGTTAAAAATTAAACTCTTTTTTTAAAAATAAAAATGAGTTTGATGGTCTGTTAAATGTTAGATCAAGTATCAAACTTTATGTGATATAATGGATAAAAATTTAGAACTAGAGGCTTGATGTCATATTGAAATCATATGAGAACAAACAATTAAAACTATTTAATTAAATATGACGAAATTTACCATTAAAGTCTGATAGAAGCGGACTGTTTATGTTTATAAACTATTTTCAGTGGTGGTAGTAAGTGACACGAGCAGGGAACTAATTCCGAACTGGGAGCCGCGCGCGCGCACACCAGGGATGTGTACGTATAATACACGACGTATATTACATGGTATTCGACATGTATATTACTATGTATATTACGTCCTTAGTTTTCTACAAATGTATTTTACATTTGATCACGTGACTATATGGGCGGGATTTTTGCATTCGTTGTTCTAAAAATACCCAATTGTCTTGTAGAAATAACTAATATTGAGCACTTAATTAATTATTCGTCATTATTCATTACTTTTCTAAACAAATTATTCAATAAATAATAATAATTTACGCGTTTATTGTCCTGCATAATCCGCAAC